>CM039516.1:10162490-10273568 GCA_022432975.1 Begonia masoniana
CAATAGTAAATTCTGAACAAGCACAGGCAAAGCACCAGATTCAATATTAAACTATGCATATTGCACCTATCTTTTTTAATCTTTTATCTTCTTATTTTTTAGCAGCTATGTTTTCATTTTTCTTGCAATTACTGATACATTTCAATTTATCTTGTTAATCTGTTTCCAGGAGCTCAGCAGTTCCGTCATTAACTGAAACTGTTGATGGAAAACGAAATATTACTTATCAGGTATTGACTCCTTGTGTGATGCAGCCTTATGATAATTAATATCGTTACTAGCCAAGTAAAATAATTGATTAATATTCTAATTAGGTCAAAACTGATTTACCGCAGAATAACTAAATTTTAGTTGGTTTAGTCAATCATTTGAAGTACAAAAGTGAAGTATGAGAGTTTTTGCATAAATTTAGTTGATCTTATTTTCTGTTCTCGAGGATTTGCTGAAGAACTGCTTTGTTTTGGGTCAGTCCATTAATTGGTATCATAGTCAAGTTCACAAATTATTTGTAAAGATTTTAGTCTTTCAGACGCACCTAGATTTTTTGATAACTCTCTTTTCAACCATTTCCAGATGGAGAAGAATAGAGGACTCACTTAGGCCCGAAAAAAGTTAATTAAGAACCCCAGGAAATACAAGGTATTTTTACAGGCATCATTTCTTTTCTTCTTAATAGAACATTTTTTGAAATTTTTTACAGGCATCTAGTTGAAGTACAAGGATGCAGAAAATCGTCGCTAGGGCCAGGTGCGAGAAATTAAAAAGCCTATGCATCTTTACGGCGGAGAAGCTTCAGGAATCAGTAGAAGCGTCAGGTTTAAGAACTAAACTCATGACTCTTAGTTTTGTTCCATATATGTCGCATATTATTTAAAACAAAAAAAAGAGCGGAAAAAAGGTTTTTGTTTTCTATGTATCTGTTCATTGCGTCTTTGTTAGCTTACCCTAAGTAATTGACATGATCATTCTATTTCTTGACAAAATAGATTATTAGTTAATTGCGTAGTTGGGTACGAAGTTAACTAATACTTTGTATAGAAATGAATAAAATATGAAATGCCAACCCAATTACATTAGGACAAGTTATATACAATCAAGTCATTTCCCACAAAGAATTAAAAGACTACAAATGATAAAGTACAGAGAGAAGAGAAACTTTGATTTCCATCCATGGAGAAACACATCAAATTCGTGAAAAAAAATTGTAAATGGTAAAATCTCATTTGCCTTTTATTTACACAAGTTGTTGCCGCGAGATAAAAGGCAAAAACCGAGACAAACCTTAGTTTTTGCCGCAAGCAGCTTCTTGCCGAGGAGAGCGGAGGAGAACCGAGGACTTATGCGCGTGCGTGAGGCAGCACAGAACTGGAGATATGAGGAGTGAGGCAAGCAGCAGAGGCCAAAGAGCACAGGCCGAGTGCTGAGGAGACTGACGGCCGACGGGACTCGGGACTCAGGAGGGGAGAAAGAAATTGAAGGTTATGGATTTGTAGAAGACATAGCATCTCCATTTTTTTATCGCAGTTCCCCTTCTTCTTCAAATCGCAGTTCTAGTGGGACGCTGTTTCTTTACAAGGGCCGAAAATCGCAAGAGGTGTCGGAACATTTTCTTTTCAGGTACGTTCTTCGTCAAAATTTTTTCGCTAAAATGGTTAAATCGATGGGACCGGTTGTTAGAGCGGTACTTGGTAAGTTTAGTGAAATAAACTTATAGTCCACCGATGAAGCGTTCGTCCATCGCGTTCAGATGGATTCTCTACACTCCTACAATGCCATACTAAGTGACCTCGCTGAGATGAAGCGATTTTCATTTGTTATTACGACTTACCGTGACATGATTTATTGTGGGCTGAGACCTAATTTTAAGACTCTTGATGTACTAGTTAGGTGCTTCTCCTGTGTAAATTCTGTCGACCACGCTTTTGTTGTAGTGGGAAAGATTTTAAAAATCGGTTTTATCCTAATCTGGTCACCTATACAAATTTGATAAAGGGGTTGATTAAAGAGGATAGAGTTAAGGATGCAATATTTTATTAATGAAAATGGAGAAAATAGGGTGCCCTCCATATTTGTTTACCTATCATTGCCTCATTAATGGACTGTTTAAACATGGTAAAGGAGGTATGACGATGGATTTATTTGCGGATATGCAAGCTAAAGGTATCATTCCCAAAGCTGTTCTTTATAAAACGGTGATCAAGGGATGCTGCAAAACCGGAGAAACTGAAGTCGCTTTGGATGTGCACAGTAAAATGCTTCGAAGCCAATTGAAGCCAGACACGGTAACACATGAAATCCTCTCGCCATACTTTTCTCAGGGAGGTTGAAGATGCAAAATTGTTTATTATTGGTGAATATTTGAAGAAATTTGTTTTTGTGTAAGAAATTAACTGTCGAGAGGATTTCAACACATGAAATCCTCTCGCCATACTTTTTTTTGATGTCAACAGTTAATTTCTTACACAAAAATAAATTTTTTCAAATATTCACCAATAATAAACAACTTTGCATCTTCAACCTCCCTGAGAAAAGTATGGCGAGAGGATTTCATGTGTTACCGTGCCTGGCTTCAATTGGCTTCGAAGCATTTTACTGTGCACATCCAAAGCGACTTCATTTTCTCCGATTTCGCAGCATCCCTTGATCACCGTTTTATAAAGAGCAACATTGAGAATGATACTTTAGCTTCCATATCCGCAAATAAATCAATCGCCATATCTCCTTTACCATGTTTAAACAGTCCATTAATGAGGCAATGGTAGTCAAACAAATCTAGGCGGGCACCCCGTTTTGTCCATTTTCATAAATAAAAAAGTTACATCCTCAACCCTATCCTCTTTAATCAACCCCTTTATCAAATTTGTATAGGTGACCAGATCAGGAATAAACCTCATTTTTAAAATCTTTCCATTACACCAAAGGCATGGTCCACAGAATTTATACGGGAGAAACACCTAACTAGGATATCAAGAGTCTTAAAATTAGGTTTAATTCCACAAGAAATCATCTTGCGGTAAGTGGAGATGACAAATGCAAATCGCTTCATGTTAGCAGGGTCACTTAACATGACATTGTAAGAGTGTAGAGAATCTATAACTCGATGGACGCACGCTTCATCGGCGGACTTGCTGTTTATTTCACTAAACTTAGCAAGTGCCGCTCTAATAACCAGTCCCATTTTAACCATTCAGTTAAAAAATTTTGACGAACAAGGTACCTTGAAAGAAAATGTTCCGACACCTCTTGCGATTTCCGGCCCTGTAAAGAAACAGAGTCCCACTAGAACTGCGATTTGAAGAAGGGGAACTGCGATAAAAAAGGGGGAAGCGATGAATACATAACTGCGATTGTAAAGAAACAGCGTCACTAGAACTGCGATAAAAAAAAAAAGCGATGATTATGTGGGATATGGTGTGGGCTGAGCTTCTCATCAGCTCTAGAATGTTCTATAGTTGATGATGATTACTCTAGAATGTTCTGTAGGAGTGTAGAGAATCCATCTGAACGGGATGGACGAACGCTTCATCGACAGACTTGCGGTTTATTTCACTAAACTTACTAAGTACCGCTCTAACAACTGGTCCCATCGATTTAACCATTTCAGCGAAAAAATTTTGACGAAGAAACGTACCTGGAAAGAAAATGTTCCGACACCTCTTGCGATTTCCGGCCCTTGTAAAGTAACAGCGTCCCACTAGAACTGCGATTTGAAGAAGGGGAATTGCGATAAAAAAAGGGGGATGCTATGAATGTAGCGTCCCACTAGAACTGTGATTTGCGGGCTTGTAAAGAAACAACGTCACTAGAACTGCGATAAAAAAAAAGCGATGATTACGCAGCGTCCCACTGGGGTGGGCAGGACTGGACGAGGGCCGAGAACTGGACCACTAGTTTCGTTCCTAAAAATAGAATTCCCGTAGAAAATATTTCTTTTCTCAGTCCAGGTCCAAAATTTCTCGAAATCCGGACCGGATCGAAACTTTAATTCAATAACCAATTTAGGGCTCGACTGAAGGGAGAAGAGAGTTCAGAAATTAGTGGAGGATGTCTTTTAATTAGTCTGTGTCGTTAGTTCGGCAATTGAATGAATAGTCATCGTATTCATTGGGCCACCATGGTCATTCATTCTGTCTATTAGTTTGAGCGGTTAAAAATGGAGTTTTTGGAATTTTTCATTCTTTTCCGTGGAAGAAGCTCCAAGAACAGAGCTGAATTTTCTACCATTTGTGTGTTTCTCCGTGGATGGAAATCAAAGTTTCTCTTTTCTCTGTAGTTTATCATTTGTAATCTTTTAATTCTTTGTGGGAAATGACTTGATTGTATATAACCTGTCCTAATGTAATTGGGTTGGCATTTCATATTTTATTCGTTTTTATACAAAGTATTAGTTAACTTCATACCCAACTTCTTAGATAACCCTAATTGCAGATTAGACCATCAAAACAAAACCCTCCAGCTTGATTCTCTGAGCCTCGGAACCCCATCTTTGGAATTGAGCTCAAATGGGAAAACCCCTCTTCAAATTTCTCAACAAACACCTCCCTCCCACCATCACTTCCTTCATCAGCAACACCAACAGAGGTTGTTTCTTCAGCAGCAACAGATTAGTAATCAGCAGGCGGAAATGATGTTTCGCCGGAGTAACAGTGGGGTGAACTTGAACTTTGATGGGTCTACTTCCACGCCGACTATGTCATCAACAAGGTCTTTCATTTCTTCCTTGAGCGTCCATGGAAGTGTGACCAATTTGGATGGAAGTGCCTTCCATTTGATCGGGGCTACTCGATCTCTGGATCAGACATCTCAGCATAACAGGAAATGCTCTGCCGTGGCCGATGACGGGAGTGTTAAATGTGGAAGCAGTGGGAGATGGCACTGCTAGAAGAAGAGGTTGGGTTTTCTCACTAATTGCTTATTTGCAGCTCCTTAATGGAGCAACTCCTCTGTTTGACATGGTTTTTTCATCTGTTTTTGTGAAATTTTCGCAGGAAACACAGGGTGAAAAGATCAATCAAAGACTCGCCATGAGTAACAAGCTTGCAGATATTCCTCCTGATGATTATTCATGGAGAAAATATGGCCAGAAGCCCAACAAAGGTTCTCTTCACCCAAGGTATACATGCCTTAGAAGATCTTTTGGTGGACTTTGCTCTTTGACACTCTTATGTTGCTCAATATTGATGGGGATTAAGTAATTTCAACTGATTTTAGACAATACTTGACCTTTTCTACATCTTAGTTAATACTAAAACTCCAAACTTCCCAATGATGCAAGACTTGTTGAGCGAGCAATCGAAGATGGAAGTTTACTACTGGGAGGGAAGTCATACAAGAAAATGAGTCGGCGGTGGTGAAAGCCACACGAGGAGTCCGAAGCATATTTGAGGAAGAAGGTGGTTCATACGCAGGGATTTGGAGAAAGATGGCAGTAAGGTCAGGGATTCAGAACATTGAGATTAATCTAGTTTTCATTTGGAATAACTATTGGTTTGCATTTTTCTGTTTGTTGTCTAATGCATCTTGAACTTGTTGGTTTTCATTTAACTTCAGATTTGTTGATGGTAAAAACCATTTGGATGGTTAGTTTTTACAAACTTTTGCTTACGCCCTTCTATCTAGAGGGAGGTAGAAAATGGGCTGCTGGTTTTGAAGAAAGTTGAGTAGATTGCATTGATTCTGTCGCCTTCCCCGTTAAAAGCCTGTGAAGCTTGTGAAATCGCGTTTCATCTTCTGCTCTCTCCTCTGTTCATCTGGGTATCGAAGAATTCTTCCTGAATCAATCAATTTCAGGTGAGTCTTGATAAATCCATTGTGGGTTTTGTGTTCCAGCAGATAAACTACGTGAAATATGAAAATCCTTTCACTCTTTCGCATGAGATAGAAGTTTTCTACACTTATTTCGATTTTCTTGGGCTTGAGATGCAGAAATTGTTGTGAAAATTCATGACTAAATATCAATTTTTCATTTCTATAGTCTCCCACTTCAACTATACTTGTATATTCCATGAATCAATTGTGGGTGTTTATACTTTCTAACGAAGTATGTCCTTTCACTCTATTCTCACATGGACTGCGCATGGCCTGACAAGAGCATTTCTTCAGCTTGCTCTTGCTTATTCCCTTCTCTTTATATCATTTTCTTTGTATGTTCCATCCAAGTTCTTGAAATTATTTGGATTGTATTTCCCTTGTCCTTGTTCTGGGTTTTTCAGATATTCGAACAGGAACTTGTGTGTCAATAATCTGCTTGTAAAATTGCCAAAACAGATGATCTCTTCAATATTTAACACAGTATCGAGAAAATTCCCTTTTGAGTTGATCTTCTCAGAAAATCAGAGGTATGCTTCAGATGAGATTTTGATTAGAGACAGAAATTATGAAACTCGAGTTCTACAATTGGAGGCTAACAATTTCTCTGGTCTGAGCTTTCGAAACATGATTGGCAAAGGAGGACATGAGGTTAAGAGGAGAAGAATCACAAGGCAAAGAACTCGAATTACAAGTTCAAATACAAATTCTTCTGCTGTGGCGAAAATTGCCACAAAGGAATCTGGCTCGTCGGTCTTCAAAGACTAGCATTAAAGGTGAGGAACTTGATAAGCATGAGAGTAACTATAATCGAGAATTATGTTTCGTTAAAGTACAAACTCATATATCTGTTTGATTTATGTTTGAAAGTCACCGAATTATGCTTATATAGAAACTATTTACGCCATTTTCAGAGGATTTGAACGAAGAAATCTATTTGAATGGAGAGATCAGAGAAGTAGAGATAGAGGTAGGTGAAAGCGAAGCAAATCTGGTCAAGATGCTGGAAAGGGCATTGGAAGAAGAAGAAGCCGCAATTGCTGCTCTTTACTCTGAACTGGAGCAAGAGAGTGCAGCGTCAGCAACGGGCTGCAGAGGAAGCAATGGCCATGATTTGCCGCCTGCAACATGATAAGGCAATGATCGAGATGGAGGCAAAACAATATCGAAGACTCAGTGAACGAAAAGTTGGCATACGATGAAGAAGAGACGAGTATTGTTGAAGATATAGTTATCAGGAGGGAAATGGACACTCGCTTTCTGGAAAAGGAATGAAATTGAAGCTTATATAGAGATGTTTTACCTGGACTGAGATGGTCGGACATGGAAAGGAAAGACTACGAAAGACAGCATTTCAGCAGAGACATGCCGGATCATTTGTCAAAATCGGGAAGAAAAGGTTTGATTCCAAATGGGAAATGGCAAAACGAAGACCACCAATAAGAACTGCCACAAAATGGATAAGCCCTGATCTCGCTGAGAAGCAGCTGCAATTCTGATCTCCATTCTCCCTGTGACTCTAATTAATTACAATAATGCGTAAAGAGACCAAATCTCGGCAGAAATCATTCGGAACAATGGCAATTACCACAACGATGAAGATGAATCCAGTAAGTCTCCCAGTACCAACTACATGCTCCAGCGACCTACGAACAAGTTTTCGGTGGTGGCAAACTGAATACATCATGAAAAACGCAACAGCACTACAAAATAGCATCTTGCTTCTGAAAAATTAAACTCATTGATCATTTTTTCTTGAACCAGTTCTCTCTTGGAGAAAAAAGAAAGAATTGGAACCTTAAAATATGTGAACATGTTAAGCCAAAAGTAAGAGGAATTGTATTGGATACCATCAAGTTATATCTCCAGTTGTTGGGAGTAGAACACCCATAAGTTTTCCACTGAGATGCCTTAACACTTAACTCTCCTAGTATATTCAAAAGACATTAAAAAGAGTCATTCTATTTCTTCCAAGGCCACGTGAGCAAAAGACACAAAAACAGGTATTGAAGCAAAGAGAGTTAATCTATTAATCATTCTAAGCTAGACTGCACGTGAGCAATTTGCTTTCAACAAGATCAAGTCCCTAGAGACCCTTACCACGGGTGCTTGTTGAGTGGTCACTGGAAACGCTTGATCATGCTTATAATCCAAGCAACTTTTAAAAGCTAAGTTTAAATTACTTTCGTAAATGCTAAGTTTTCTAATGAGGATTCTGTTGATTCCCCAAGAGTAGGTAATGAGGATCTTTGAACGGTATCAAAACTAGATCGAGCAACATTGCGATTTGATCTTGATTGATTCCTTCGAGCATATGAATGGAATATGGCTGAATCTTCTGGGTCCTTATAGATTCGATCCACATACAATTGTGGTAACCTGTTTGATGAAATGATATCATTTTTTGTGCTAAGATGTTCAAGGTTACTTATTGTGAACACCAAAAAGGAAAAGATTGTGAGAACTATCCGGTTCACAATTAGTTGGTGGCTCCCCTTGTCTACCACTACTCTCTATGGACTCACCATAGGGTGATGCAGCGACAATAAAACTTCCCTTGGCTTTACTGTGTCAATAAATAATAGAGACAAATAATGAATCACTTTATTAAACTTCTAAATTTTAGTCAGTCACAATGACTGCAGTATTGATTTACCTCGTAACTATATGTTCTGATTGTTGATTAGCAAATGAAGCAGACTGGATAACAGAAGTTGCATTCCCAAACTTGAAGTCCAACGGATTTCCTCCCTGCAAGTGGGAAAAGTGTCAATGTCCCCTGACTTTAGAAAGTAATTGCAAAATCGTGGTATGGATTTTGTAAACCATCTGCAATAACTACAAGTGAAAAGTTACTCAGCTATAACTTTTGAGCCATTGGTTCAACACACTTTCTTTTAATCTTTTCTGATACTTTGATAAACGATTCTCCAAAATTTACTCTTGTTTTGGTTAGCGTAACTTTTTGTTTCTAATAATAATAGTAATCATAGTAATAAAGTTGAAAAAATAAAAGAAGATAGCATACTTTCTCAAGAAACTCAAGCTCCCTTCTCCTTTTTTCACGGAAATCAAACTCTTGTCTGTGAACAGAATAATGCAATTTACTCCCGAGAGTAATAAATATATGGAGTGGCAGAATTTTATAGAGGCGAAGAAAAAAAATTAATGTCTAACAGTACCTAAGCTTTGCTTTAGCCTCCTCAATTGCAGCTTGGCGTGGAGAGGTTCTCAAACCAACTCCAACTCCACCATCAACAACTCCCACCATGGAATCAACTCAGCAATTGCCAAGAGAGTAGACCATCTGTGTTTTGAAAATACATATTAAAAAAAATATATATTATTGGTTCCTTTGAACCTCTGTGTTTTGAAAATACATATTAAAAAAAAAATATATATTTTGGTTCCTTTATGTCTCTATAATATTAAGCTACAACATTCAACCGAAAAAAAATCTATACAGGAATGCAGCGTAAACTTACTATGACTAAAAAACAACATTTATATTTTCTAATGTATGCCATCCGTTTGATAAAGTTCCAATTAAGGGCAATTATAACGTACTTATAATAATAATTGTCTCTTAAGATTTCTAAATGTTTATTTAAGCATGTCTTTTAGTATTCCTAGATATATTTTGAGAAAAGTTCAATTTAGCCCCCAATGTATGGGGTCAGTGGTCATTTGGCCCATAACGTTTATTTTTACCCAATCAAACCCTATCGTATAAAACGTTTGCAATTCAAACCCTCCCGTTAAAGCAGACCGTTAAATTTGACACGTGCAGAGCACGTGCACTGATTAATCCCCAAAATACGTCTTACTCTTGAAAGTTAAAATTGTCAACCCTAATTTTTTTCGTTGCCTCGTCGCGTTTCCTCTCTCTCTGGCATCGCACCGACAGTCGCTCGACTCGATCACATCGCATAACTCGCACAGTCGCTCGACTCGCTCGCATCGCACAGCTCGCACAGATCGACTTCTGATTATTGATCGACTTCTGGTACGCCTGTTTCTGTTTCGCGCTCGCACAGCCTTTCCCTCGACTTCTTATTTTGAAGAAGGAAAATCTTCTTCATTTTACTGTGTTTTTCATATGTCAAACCGAGGTTAATTGTTTCTTCCAAAAATGAGGAATTGTGGGGGACTTTTTTTTTTTTTTTTTTTTTTTTTTTTTTTTTTTTTTTTTTTTTTTTTTTTTTTTTTTTTTTTTTTTTTTTTTTTTTTTTTTTTTTTTTTTTTTTTTTTTTTTTTTTTTTTTTTTTTTTTTTTTTTTTTTTTTTTTTTTTTTTTTTTTTTTTTTTTTTTTTTTTTTTTTTTTTTTTTTTTTTTTTTTTTTTTTTTTTTTTTTTTTTTTTTTTTTTTTTTTTTTTTTTTTTTTTTTTTTTTTTTTTTTTTTTTTTTTTTTTTTTTTTTTTTTTTTTTTTTTTTTTTTTTTTTTTTTTTTTTTTTTTTTTTTTTTTTTTTTTTTTTTTTTTTTTTTTTTTTTTTTTTTTTTTTTTTTTTTTTTTTTTTTTTTTTTTTTTTTTTTTTTTTTTTTTTTTTTTTTTTTTTTTTTTTTTTTTTTTTTTTTTTTTTTTTTTTTTTTTTTTTTTTTTTTTTTTTTTTTTTTTTTTTTTTTTTTTTTTTTTTTTTTTTTTTTTTTTTTTTTTTTTTTTTTTTTTTTTTTTTTTTTTTTTTTTTTTTTTTTTTTTTTTTTTTTTTTTTTTTTTTTTTTTTTTTTTTTTTTTTTTTTTTTTTTTTTTTTTTTTTTTTTTTTTTTTTTTTTTTTTTTTTTTTTTTTTTTTTTTTTTTTTTTTTTTTTTTTTTTTTTTTTTTTTTTTTTTTTTTTTTTTTTTTTTTTTTTTTTTTGTTGCCTGGTCGCGTTTCCTCTCTCTCTGGCATCGCATCGACAGTCGCTCGACTAGATCGCATCTCACAGCTCGTACAGATCGACTTCTGGTACGCCTGTTTCTGTTTCGTGCTCGCACAGCCTTTCCCTCGACTTCTGATTTTTTGTTTCTTTGATTTCGAAGAAGGAAAATCTTCTTCATTTTACTGTGTTTTTCATATGTCAAACCGAGGGTTAATTTTTTCTTCCAGAAATGAGGAATTGTGGCGACTGAACTCTCTGTTTTGTTTTTTTTTCCAGAATTGAGGAATTGTTGATAGTGAATTCTCTGTTTTGCTTTGTTTTTCTTCCAGAATTGAGGAATTGTTGATGTTGCTTCTTGTTGATATTGAACTCTCTGTTTTGCTTTGTTTTTCTTCCAGAATTGAGGAATTGTTGATATTGAACTCTCTGTTCGGTTTTGTTAACTTGTTATATGTTTTCTATAATGCAAGCAAAAGATATGGATGAATTTAGTATAGAGTTAAAATTTGGAAGAAAATTCGTACATAAGAAGAGGTTAATGTACAACTGTGGAAAACATGAAATTGTTCCCAAGTGCGAGGGAGATCAAATGTCCATTTTGGTGATTATTGACATGCTAGCGGAGTTTGGAATCACTGCATGGAAGACTCTTTCTTATATGATTCCTAAACTGAGTTTGCAGAAGGGATTGAGGCGCTTGAAAACTGATAAGGATGTGATGATGATGATGATGATGATGATGATGATGATGATGATGATGATGATGATGATGATGATGATGATGATGATGATGATGATGATGATGATGATGATGATGATGATGATGATGATGATGATGATGATGATGATGATGATGATGATGATGATGATGATGATGATGATGATGATGATGATGATGATGATGATGATGATGATGATGATGATGATGATGATGATGATGATGATGATGATGATGATGATGATGATGATGATGATGATGATGATGATGATGATGATGATGATGATGATGATGATGATGATGATGATGATGATGATGATGATGATGATGATGATGATGATGATGATGATGATGATGATGATGATGATGATGATGATGATGATGATGATGATGATGATGATGATGATGATGATGATGATGATGATGATGATGATGATGATGATGATGATGATGATGATGATGATGATGATGATGATGATGATGATGATGATGATGATGATGATGATGATGATGATGATGATGATGATGATGATGATGATGATGATGATGATGATGATGATGATGATGATGATGATGATGATGATGATGATGATGATGATGATGATGATGATGATGATGATGATGATGATGATGATGATGATGATGATGATGATGATGATGATGATGATGATGATGATGATGATGATGATGATGATGATGATGATGATGATGATGATGATGATGATGATGATGATGATGATGATGATGATGATGATGATGATGATGATGATGATGATGATGATGATGATGATGATGATGATGATGATGATGATGATGATGATGATGATGATGATGATGATGATGATGATGATGATGATGATGATGATGATGATGATGATGATGATGATGATGATGATGATGATGATGATGATGATGATGATGATGATGATGATGATGATGATGATGATGATGATGATGATGATGATGATGATGATGATGATGATGATGATGATGATGATGATGATGATGATGATGATGATGATGATGATGATGATGATGATGATGATGATGATGATGATGATGATGATGATGATGATGATGATGATGATGATGATGATGATGATGATGATGATGATGATGATGATGATGATGATGATGATGATGATGATGATGATGATGATGATGATGATGATGATGATGATGATGATGATGATGATGATGATGATGATGATGATGATGATGATGATGATGATGATGATGATGATGATGATGATGATGATGATGATGATGATGATGATGATGATGATGATGATGATGATGATGATGATGATGATGATGATGATGATGATGATGATGATGATGATGATGATGATGATGATGATGATGATGATGATGATGATGATGATGATGATGATGATGATGATGATGATGATGATGATGATGATGATGATGATGATGATGATGATGATGATGATGATGATGATGATGATGATGATGATGATGATGATGATGATGATGATGATGATGATGATGATGATGATGATGATGATGATGAGTTAGCTGCTGATTGGGATGAACATAGTGGGAATGCGGATGTGTTAAGTTCTGATGGGGATGAAGAGGGCGAAAATGTTGATTCAGTAGCGAGTGATAATGAAATTACTATAGATTCTGTTTCACATCGTATGGATGAGGATGAATTAAACTCGGTAACAAAATCAGGTGATGATAAGAGGCAGAGCAATGTTCGAGCATCAAACATCAATACTCCCAATGAGTTTCAGTTAGAAAAGACTTTTAATTCGATACATGTCATTTAGGACGTAGTAAAAAAGTTTGCAATAGAGAATTGATATGATATTAGGTTCAAGAAAAGTGAAAAATGCAAACTACAAGCAGTATGCAAAACTGGATGTCCATGGAGACTATTTGCATCAAAGATGCTGGCCAAGGACCCCTACAAGATTAAAACATTGAAAGCCTTGCACTCATGCACATGAACGATGGAGAGTCGTCATGCATCATCTAAATGGGTAGCATTTGAGTACCTTTGTACGTTTAGAAGTCACCCACGGTGGAATATTGCGTCTATTATTGAAACAGTAAGAGAAGACTACAACGTGAACATCTCAAAGACCGTAGCATATAGGGCGAAGAGGAAAGCTCGAACAATGGTGGATGGAAGTTCAGATGAGCAATATAAAAAATTGTAGTCATATGCAGAAGAAATTAATAGGTCGAATCCTGGGAGCACATGCATCGTGAGTGTGGATCCAACAGATAGCGAGGAGAATAAAATTTTCAAGAGACTGTATATGTGTTTGAATGCATGTAAGACAGGATTTATAACTTGTTGTCGACCCATCATTAGTTTGGACGGTTGTCATTTAAAAGGACAATGCCACAGACAACTTTTGACGGCAATTGGAGTTGATGGGGATGGTGGAATATTTCCCATTTCCATTGCTGTTGTTGAGGGTAAAACAAAATAATCTTGGGCGTAGTTTTTGAGGTTATTGCTGAGGGACCGAAACAATTTCAATGGTCGTGGATTGACTTTTATTTCAGACCAGCAAAAAGTAAGTATTCTTTTTCATGTACTTTTGTTTCCAAATGCATAGTTATATCACTTATCAATTTCTGAACTACTTGTACCGTAGGGTTTGGTTCCGACATTAGAGGATGTGGTACCCAAAGCTGAAGTTCGGTATTGTGTACGACACTTGTATGCAAATTTTAAAAAAGATTTTCGAGAAAAAGTTTACAAAGAAGAAATGTGGAATGCATCATTGGCTACAACAGGAGCTGCCTTTAAGAAGGAGATGGACAAGTTGGCTGCTTTGAATCCATCGGCAGATGCAAGTCTTGAACTCCATCGGCAGATGCAAGTCTTGAACTCCATCGGCAGATGCAAGTCTTGAACTCCATCGGCAGATGCAAGTCTTGAACTCCATCGGCAGATGCAAGTCTTGAACTCCATCGGCAGATGCAAGTCTTGAACTCCATCGGCAGATGCAAGTCTTGAACTCCATCGGCAGATGCAAGTCTTGAACTCCATCGGCAGATGCAAGTCTTGAACTCCATCGGCAGATGCAAGTCTTGAACTCCATCGGCAGATGCAAGTCTTGAACTCCATCGGCAGATGCAAGTCTTGAACTCCATCGGCAGATGCAAGTCTTGAACTCCATCGGCAGATGCAAGTCTTGAACTCCATCGGCAGATGCAAGTCTTGAACTCCATCGGCAGATGCAAGTCTTGAACTCCATCGGCAGATGCAAGTCTTGAACTCCATCGGCAGATGCAAGTCTTGAACTCCATCGGCAGATGCAAGTCTTGAACTCCATCGGCAGATGCAAGTCTTGAACTCCATCGGCAGATGCAAGTCTTGAACTCCATCGGCAGATGCAAGTCTTGAACTCCATCGGCAGATGCAAGTCTTGAACTCCATCGGCAGATGCAAGCCTTGAACTCCATCGGCAGATGCAAGTCTTGAACTCCATCGGCAGATGCAAGTCTTGAACTCCATCGGCAGATGCAAGTCTTGAACTCCATCGGCAGATGCAAGTCTTGAACTCCATCGGCAGATGCAAGTCTTGAACTCCATCGGCAGATGCAAGTCTTGAACTCCATCGGCAGATGCAAGTCTTGAACTCCATCGGCAGATGCAAGCCTTGAACTCCATCGGCAGATGCAAGTCTTGAACTCCATCGGCAGATGCAAGTCTTGAACTCCATCGGCAGATGCAAGTCTTGAACTCCATCGGCAGATGCAAGTCTTGAACTCCATCGGCAGATGCAAGTCTTGAACTCCATCGGCAGATGCAAGTCTTGAACTCCATCGGCAGATGCAAGTCTTGAACTCCATCGGCAGATGCAAGCCTTGAACTCCATCGGCAGATGCAAGCCTTGAACTCCATCGGCAGATGCAAGTCTTGAACTCCATCGGCAGATGCAAGTCTTGAACTCCATCGGCAGATGCAAGCCTTGAACTCCATCGGCAGATGCAAGTCTTGAACTCCATCGGCAGATGCAAGTCTTGAACTCCATCGGCAGATGCAAGCCTTGAACTCCATCGGCAGATGCAAGTCTTGAACTCCATCGGCAGATGCAAGTCTTGAACTCCATCGGCAGATGCAAGTCTTGAACTCCATCGGCAGATGCAAGTCTTGAACTCCATCGGCAGATGCAAGTCTTGAACTCCATCGGCAGATGCAAGTCTTGAACTCCATCGGCAGATGCAAGTCTTGAACTCCATCGGCAGATGCAAGTCTTGAACTCCATCGGCAGATGCAAGCCTTGAACTCCATCGGCAGATGCAAGTCTTGAACTCCATCGGCAGATGCAAGCCTTGAACTCCATCGGCAGATGCAAGTCTTGAACTCCATCGGCAGATGCAAGTCTTGAACTCCATCGGCAGATGCAAGTCTTGAACTCCATCGGCAGATGCAAGTCTTGAACTCCATCGGCAGATGCAAGCCTTGAACTCCATCGGCAGATGCAAGTCTTGAACTCCATCGGCAGATGCAAGTCTTGAACTCCATCGGCAGATGCAAGTCTTGAACTCCATCGGCAGATGCAAGTCTTGAACTCCATCGGCAGATGCAAGTCTTGAACTCCATCGGCAGATGCAAGTCTTGAACTCCATCGGCAGATGCAAGTCTTGAACTCCATCGGCAGATGCAAGTCTTGAACTCCATCGGCAGATGCAAGTCTTGAACTCCATCGGCAGATGCAAGTCTTGAACTCCATCGGCAGATGCAAGTCTTGAACTCCATCGGCAGATGCAAGTCTTGAACTCCATCGGCAGATGCAAGTCTTGAACTCCATCGGCAGATGCAAGTCTTGAACTCCATCGGCAGATGCAAGTCTTGAACTCCATCGGCAGATGCAAGTCTTGAACTCCATCGGCAGATGCAAGTCTTGAACTCCATCGGCAGATGCAAGTCTTGAACTCCATCGGCAGATGCAAGTCTTGAACTCCATCGGCAGATGCAAGCCTTGAACTCCATCGGCAGATGCAAGTCTTGAACTCCATCGGCAGATGCAAGTCTTGAACTCCATCGGCAGATGCAAGCCTTGAACTCCATCGGCAGATGCAAGTCTTGAACTCCATCGGCAGATGCAAGCCTTGAACTCCATCGGCAGATGCAAGCCTTGAACTCCATCGGCAGATGCAAGCCTTGAACTCCATCGGTAGATGCAAGTCTTGAACTTCATCGGCAGATGCAAGTCTTGAACTCCATCGGCAGATGCACGTAGAAGCTTCATCGGCAGAAGCACGTTGAGAATCCATCGGTACAAGCATTAGCGCTGAACCGCCATCGGCAGAAGTGAAAATATAAGCGCTGATCCACTATCAGTATGTGCAACTTCAAAAACCACCATCGGTATGAGTAACTTGACAAAGCAATCGGTATGAGTAACTTGACAAAGCCATCGGTATGAGTAACTTGACAAAGCAATCGGTATGAGTAACTTGACAAAGCAATCGGTATGAGTAACTTGACAAAGCAATCGGTATGAGTAACTTGACAAAGCCATCGGTATGAGTAACTTGACAAAGCAATCGGTATGAGTAACTTGACAAAGCAATCGGTATGAGTAACTTGACAAAGCAATCGGTATGAGTAACTTGACAAAGCAATCGGTATGAGTAACTTGACAAAGCCATCGGTATGAGTAACTTGACAAAGCAATCGGTATGAGTAACTTGACAAAGCAATCGGTATGAGTAACTTGACAAAGCCATCGGTATGAGTAACTTGACAAAGCAATCGGTATGAGTAACTTGACAAAGCCATCGGTATGAGTAACTTGACAAAGCAATCGGTATGAGTAACTTGACAAAGCAATCGGTATGAGTAACTTGACAAAGCAATCGGTATGAGTAACTTGACAAAGCCATCGGTATGAGTAACTTGACAAAGCAATCGGTATGAGTAACTTGACAAAGCCATCGGTATGAGTAACTTGACATAGCCATCGGCAGAAGCACTTCTTTTCTTTGTCGTTTAGCGATCGGTGGATGTACCCTTTGTTTATCACATTTTTATAGCCCTGTTTAAACTATTCAGCCCTGTACACTTAACCCGATTGTTAGAAAACTAAAATACCCTTTTCAAGGGTATTTTCAAATAATTTCATATTTTATAATCCATTATTCTCATCTAATAAACATAATCAAATTACCATATTAACCATTCAAACACATCATAAAAAACATATTTAGACTTAAACATCATTTAAGTCAACAATCTCTCCCTTTTTGATGATGACAAAATATAAATTTGATTAAGTAATTGTTCTCCCCCATAATTCTAGCTCCCCCATAGTAAATGCATATAATCCATAAACATGCATATATCCAGATTTATACCAGAGTGTTAAAAAATATGCATATATCCAGATTTGAGAATTCCAAAAAAAAATGCAAACACAAATCATAGCAACTTATTCCACATTCATATCCATTATAAATCAAATATATTCTCCCTCATTGACATTATCAAAAACAATCAGAGAAACAACAGAAGCAATGTATTCAACAAGTCAGAAGGAATGATTAGAGAAATGGTATTTGTATTCCAGCAAAAGTGTATAGAACAAAAAAAATCTATTGAAAGAAAGCTACAAAATGTGACCAAAAAGCTTGGCTAATCCAAGCGGGCACTTCACAATTAGAATTGAAATAGGCATCTATAAGTGCTGGAAGTGAGTGAATATTCTGAGTAATGGGAGGTTGATAAACCACCATGGCCTGGCAGGGAGCCGGAGGTGGAGAAGGTTCTGAGAACACCACTATGTCCAAACATGGAGGTGGCTCGACAGCAGGTCCAGCAGTAGGAACAACAAGAGGTGAGAATGCTAGTTCAGCCTCCTGTAGATCCAATGACATTAATCGAACATCCTCAACAACTTCAAGCCGGGAAAAGGGAAGAAAAAGATCTTCAAAGCAAGCCTCTAGAACACTGATTGAACTAGAGGGTTTGGGTGCAGGTTCAGGTGTCAAGGCATCAACTGAAGATCGGAGAGAGTCAAGTTCCCTGACAAGCATGCGCCTATCAGCATCCACTTTCTGAGACAGCAAACCAAGACCTGTATCAAAAGCGATTCCCATGTCCTGCTTGGTCTTATCAAGCTAACTTTGAATGGAGCTGAGTGCAGTGCCAAGGCATGCAATGGAAGACTTCAGTTCAGAGTATTGGTCCCTTCCTGTAAAGAGGGTTGGACTGGAGAAGAGGGTTGGACTGGAGAAGAGGGTTGGACTGGAGAAGAGGGTTGGACTGGAGAAGAGGGTTGGACTGGAGAAGAGGGTTGGACTGGAGAGGGTGGTTGAACAGGTGAAGAGGGTTGGACTGGAGAAGAGGGTTGGACTGGAGAGGGTGGTTGAACAGGTGAAGAGGGTTGGACTGGAGAAGAGGGTTGGACTGGAGAGGGTGGTTGAACAGGTGAAGAGGGTTGGACTGGAGAAGAGGGTTGGACTGGAGAAGAGGGTTGGACTGGAGAAGAGGGTTGGACTGGAGAAGAGGGTTGGACTGGAGAAGAGGGTTGGACTGGAGAAGAGGGTTGGACTGGAGAAGAGGGTTGGACTGGAGAAGAGGGTTGGACTGGAGAAGAGGGTTGGACTGGAGAAGAGGGTTGGACTGGAGAGGGTGGTTGAACAGGTGAAGAGGGTTGGACTGGAGAAGAGGGTTGGACTGGAGAAGAGGGTTGGACTGGAGAAGAGGGTTGGACTGGAGAAGAGGGTTGGACTGGAGAAGAGGGTTGGACTGGAGAAGAGGGTTGGACTGGAGAAGAGGGTTGGACTGGAGAAGAGGGTTGGACTGGAGAAGAGGGTTGGACTGGAGAAGAGGGTTGGACTGGAGAAGAGGGTTGGACTGGAGAAGAGGGTTGGACTGGAGAAGAGGGTTGGACTGGAGAAGAGGGTTGGACTGGAGAAGAGGGTTGGACTGGAGAAGAGGGTTGGACTGGAGAGGGTGGTTGAACAGGTGAAGAGGGTTGGACTGGAGAAGAGGGTTGGACTGGAGAGGGTGGTTGAACAGGTGAAGAGGGTTGGACTGGAGAAGAGGGTTGGACTGGAGAAGAGGGTTGGACTGGAGAAGAGGGTTGGACTGGAGAAGAGGGTTGGACTGGAGAAGAGGGTTGGACTGGAGAAGAGGGTTGGACTGGAGAAGAGGGTTGGACTGGAGAGGGTGGTTGAACAGGTGAAGAGGGTTGGACTGGAGAAGAGGGTTGGACTGGAGAGGGTGGGAGTATGGGAGGTGGTAGTTGGACTGATGGAGAGGGTTTGAGTGGTGATGGAGGACTTGGAGGAAGCAGAATTTGTAAAAGGCGTGCAGGTGGAGGAAATGGAGGATTTTCTGAAATGGGAAGGGGCACAGAGGAGGGAGCAAAGATAACCTCTGAAATATGTGCTCTTGAGGAAGGGGCACGAAGCCTTCGCACTAAAGGAGGAGGTCTGAAGCTAGAGGCCTGAGATTGAGAAGGAGAATTATTGAATGCAGGTATCTCAGATTCATCCCCACCCTCAGCAGTGGACTCCTCTGGCAGGATAAGTTTTCTCTTCCCTTTCTTGGCAGCTACAGCCTTAGCAGTACCTTGCTTAGAAGCATCCAGAACAAGATTCCCTGTTCTTGTTCTCTTGATTCCCATTTTCTTAAGAGTGGTTTGGGAATAGTAACTTGAAGGTTGAAGATGGAAGGGGTCTTCATCCTCTGGAAAAGCAACCTCAAGCTGCATAAATATCTTCATGAGCAGCAGATTGTAGGGAAAAGAGGTAGTCCGGGATGACACTGCTTGAATCATCCTTCGAACAACAATAAAGCCAAGATTGAAGGGTGTCTTGAAGTAAATTGCAAACAGAACAAATAACTCCATTGCACTGATTTCATCGTGATGACCACCATTAGGGACAATATTGTACCCAATCATTTGATGAAATAACCTGGCCCTTGCGGTCAGGTGTTTACCTTTAAGAGGATCAGGAGTGAGATTGGGGTCATTTACTATAAGCCGTAGAAAACTCTCACCATCAGATGTACCAAAGAAAGGAAGCTCAGTGCCGGATACATATTTATAGTGGCAGCTATCCAAATGGGAGACCTCCAGAAGAGCATTAATGTACTGGGGAGTAATTTCTATGTGTTTGTTATACACATAGCTCTTGATAATAGAGAAATCAGAGGTGAAACTAAGATTGACATAGAACATTTTGATGGCCTCAGGGTAATAATAGGATTCTACATTAAATAGACCTAATAACCCGAGATCCTTCAAGGGTTCAATAATGTCCATCCCAGCTAAATCATCAAAGTCAATCCCACGACTGGGTATTAGAGATTTGAACTGATAATCTTCATGGTACCTTAATTCCGCAGCTTTAGTGAGAAAGTAGAGAGAGGGCCACTCTTTTGCTCGAGGAATCACCCGTGGAGGACGAGCAGAGACTTTAACCTTCTTTTTGGCTGGTTTAGGAACAGCGAAAGATGATGAAGCCATTGTCGGGAATGAAAAACCTAGAGAGAAACGAAGGAGGATTTTGGTCGAAGGTTTCTGAAAGAGCGCGAAATGTGAAGCGTCTTTGAGAAGAAACTGAGTTTAAAAGAGAATAGGGCATCTCCCGACGAGACAAAGTCACACGTGTAAGACAATTAGTCCGATGGGTCACACGTGTCGGCAGATTAAGATATGCATCTCCCGATGCCTATTGAAAAACACTGCATCTTCCGATGCCTAAAGAAAAACACTGCATCTTCCGATGCCTGTTGAAAAACATTTCATCTACCGATGCCTTAACAAAAGAAAATGCTCCAACACGCAAGATTTACCAACAAAAGAATAGCCTTATTTTTTCTCAACCCGAATGAGACCTAACCTGATTCTTATACTATTGAAAGTCTTTTCATCCAAAGGTTTTGTAAAGATGTCAGCCAATTGATCTACAGAATTTACAAACTCTAAGGATATATCACCTCTTTGAACATGATCACGGATGAAGTGATATCTAACATCTATATGCTTGGTTCTAGAATGCTGAATAGGATTTTTAGAAATGTTGATAGCACTGGTGTTATCACACCGAATAGGAATCCTATCATAAAACAGATTATAATCTTCCAAAGTCTATTTCATCCAAAGCATTTGTGCACAGCAACTGCCTGCAGCAATATATTCACTCTCAGCAGTTGACAATGTAACAAAATTCTGTTTCTTAGAATACCAGGAGACAAGAGATTCACCAAGGAACTGACATGTTCCACTGGTGCTTTTCCTATCAACTAGACTACCAGCATAGTCAGAATCTGAGTATCCAATCAGATCGAAAGAAGTACCTTTAGGATACCATAATCCTAAGTCAGGTGTCCCACTTAAATATTTAAAAATCCTTTTGACAGCAGTTAAGTGAGATTCCTTAGGAGCGGCTTGAAATCTAGCACAAAGACAAACACTAAATAGAATATCTGGCCTACTTGCAGTCAGATATAACAGTGAACCAATCATACCACGATATTTCTTGATATCAACATTAATACCTTTTTCATCTTTATCCAATTTAGTTGTGGTACTCATGGGTGTCTTAGAAGACTTAGAAGATTCTAATCCAAATTTCTTAAGAAGTTCCTTAATGTACTTTTCTTGACAGAAGAAAATTCCATCAGGAGATTGACTGATTTGAAATCCTAAGAAGAATTTTAACTCCCCCATCATACTCATCTCAAATTCACTTTGCATGAGGGAAGAAAATTTATTACACATGTTGACATTAGTTGATCCAAAAATAATATCATCAACATAAATTTGTACTAACAGAATATCCATATCTTTTTGCATGGTAAATAGAGTTGAGTCGGAGTTACCCTTTTTGAAGTTCCTTTCCTCAAGGAAGTTCCTCAACCTATCATACCAAGCTCTAGGAGCCTGTTTAAGTCCATAAAGCACCTTCTTAAGTCTATACACAGAATCAGGTTTTGCAAAATCTTCAAATCCTAAGGGCTGCTCTACATAAACTTCTTCCTGAATATAACCATTTAAGAAAGCACTCTTCACATCCATTTGGAAGAGTGTGAAGTTTTTGTAGCAAGCATAGGCTAAGAGCATCCTAATTGATTCTAATCTAGCAACAGGTGCAAAGGTTTCCTCAAAATCTATCCTTCTTCTTGATTGTAACATTTGGCAACTAATCTGGCTTTGTTTCTTACAACAATCTCATTTTCATCCAATTTATTCTTGTAAACCCATTTAGTTCCAATAATGGGATGATCTTTAGGCCGTGGAACAAGTTCTCATACCTTGCTCCTCTCAAATTGATTTAATTCCTCTTCCATAGCTAAAATCCAATTTTCATCACACTCTGCCTCTTCAAACTTCTTAGGCTCTACTTGTGAGATAAATGCCACATTAGCACAGAGATTCCTAAGAGAGGATCTAGTCTTAACTCCTAAAGAAGGATCACCTAAAACTTCATCTATTGGATGGTTTCTGACATATTTCCAATCTCTAGGAAGAGCAGGATTTTCATCCTTGATAGGAACAATATCTAGAGAAGTAGAAGAATGTTCTAAAGGTTTTTCTACTTGATGAGGATCACTAGGCTTTTCTAAAGAAAGAGAATCTAGTTGATTATCCAAAGTATCATCCTCATCCACATTGATTGTGGGCTGAGGGGACTCATCAAAGTTGACATGTACTGATTCTTCTACCACAAGAGTTCTCCTATTGAATACTCTGTTGACTTAAATAGAGATTAAGTCTAAATATTGTTTTTGATGATGTATTGGAATGATAGGTAAATAATTTGATTATGTTTATAAAATGAGAATATTGAATTATACATTTATTTTTAGTCCTTTGGAAATACCCCTTGAAAAAGGGTATTTTAGTGTTCTAATAATATTGGTTAAGTGTACGAGGCGTGCTTCTGCCGATGGCTTTCAAGGCCTGCTTCTGCCGATGGCATTTGAAGCAACACATACTGATGGCGTTTTGAACTTGCTTATACCGATGGCTTTTTGAAGTTGCTCATGCCGATGAAGTTCAAGTTGCTCATGCCGATGAAATTCAAGTTGCTCATGCCGATGAAGTTCAAGTTACATATGCCGATGAATTTCAAGTTGCTCATACCGATGAAGTTCAAGTTACATATGCCGATGAATTTCAAGTTGCTCATGCCGATAAAGTTCAAGTTACATGTGCCGATGGATTTCAAAGCCTTCATCTGCCGATAACTTTTGAGACGCATCTGCCGATGGCGGTGTTAAGCTTGCACCTGTCGATAGACTTCAAAGCGTGCATCTACCGGTGGCGTTTGAAGATACTTATGCCGACAGCTTTTTAAAGATTTCAACCGGTGATCTTCCGCCAGAATTTAAAATAGCCGCGAAGCTACAGTGACGTCGTTTTCAGCATTAACTCCAGAACTTTAATGGCGACGACGAACAGAGCTTTCAGGTGCAACGGCTATCTACATATGTACGATTGCTGCTCCAACGGTAACAAAGTTTCTATTATTGGATAAGGAGCATTGAAGTCAAGCCTTTTCGAAGACAGAGTATTTAAGCCGAGGTTATAGCACAAAGATACAACTTTTTTGCGAATTGAATTCCTGAGCCCTAACTTGCGAAATTATTCATACTCTGTAATTCTATCTACTCTCCTCTCAGATTCCAAACTTGAGATTTATTCCTTGAGAGAGTTTAGACTGTGACATATATTTTTACTCATTCAAAATCTGTAAAGGCTGTGGATTATCGCCCGTGAAGTATAATCCTGAATTGTAAAGGCAGTTGATCGGAGCCCGAAATTCCGATCTGATTATTCTCGAGGAGAAGGTTAAGGATCTTCAAGGGGTGAACCTTGAAGCGTGGATGTAGGCTGGGTTGAGCCGAACCACGTAAAAAACCTTTGTGTTTGTTTTCTCTCTCACTCTTTGTTATTTTATTGTTTGTGCTGTTTGCTGATAGATTAATTTAAGAAAAAAATTAAGAAGTCTAATTCACCCCCCCTCTTAGACAAATCTCGATCCTACATACTCTATATGCTTTACTGGAAAGAGAATAACCAAGAAAAATTCCAAGATCAGATTTGGAATCGAATTTTCCTAAGTTATCCTTAGTATTGAAAATAAAGCATTTACTACCAAAGGCTCTAAAATACTTAACAGAAGGAATTTTTCCACTCCAGAGCTCATATTGAGTTTTCTCAAGAATAGGTCTTATTGAGACCCGATTAAGCACATAACAGGCAGTAGCAACAGCTTCAGCCCAGAAATACTTAGGAAGGGAATTTTCATTTAGCATGGTTCGGGCAAGCTCTTGGAGAGACCTATTTTTCCTCTCAACAACACCATTTTGCTGAGGGGTTCTAGGAGAGGAGAAGTTGTGCTCAATTCCATGTTTGAGACACAAGAGTTCGAATTTTTCATTCTCAAATTCTCCACCATGATCACTACGAATAGCAATAATGGTGAGCTCCTTTTCATTTTGAACTCTTTTCCTAAAGCTAGAGAAGGTATCAAAAGTCTCATCCTTAGACTTCAGAAAATGTACCCAGGTGAATCTAGAGAAGTCATCTACAATAACAAAGGCATAGAATTTGCCACCTATGCTGGCTATATTGGAAGGACCGAAGAGGTCCATATGAAGGAGTTGGAGAGGCTTAGAAGTTGAAATTGCTTTCTTCGATGCAAATGAACTTTTGATCTGCTTACCCATTTGACAGGCATCACAGACCTTATCCTTCACAAAGGATATCTTAGGGATTCCTCTAACTAAATTCTCCTTAGTAATCCTAGCTAAGGTATCCATCCCTACATGTCCTAATCTCTTATGCCAAATCCAAGAATCATGGGAAGAATTAACAACAAAGCATTTTTCATCCACATGCTCAATAACATCTATGTCAATAATATAGATATTTTCTTTCCTATAGCTAGTGAACAGAGTTTTGTCATTAGATGCATCTTTAATTATACATGAGTTTGATTTAAAAATCACCTCATATCCTTTATCACATAACTGGCTAATACTAAGCAGATTATGCTTTAATCCCTCAACTAACAGTATATTTTCAATAGTAGGATTAAAACTGTTACCTATATTGTCGATGCCAACAATTTTGCCCTTTTGGTTTCTACCAAAAGTAACACTTCCTTTCTTCTTGTTGACTACAGCAAACTTGGTTGAGTCTCCTGTCATATGTCTCGAGCATCCATTGTCGAGATACCATTTATCTTTACCAGGAGAACAGTCAACCTGCAAAACAGAGATCAGGTTGTCTTCTTAGGTACCCAAATCTTTTGGGTCCTAGTGTTAGGCCTGGTCCTCTTAGGAACCCATTGTAGTTTACAGCCAGATTTGATATTGTTTGATTTTAAAGGACACTCAAAAGATTTATGTCCTACTTCATTACATGCATGACAAGTGGACGGTTTGACAAAGAAATTCTTAAAAGCTTTTCTCTTATTGAACTTATCATAGCCTAAACCTGCTTTATCATGAGTAGCCCTATGATTCCCTATTAGCAATGTTAAGTTCTTGCTGCCATTTGAGAACCAAATAACAAGTTTATTCAAAGATTTATTTTTCTTCTTAAGTTCAGTGGTTTCTTTTTCATGCAAGTTCACTTCTGTAGCATGCTTTTCTAATAAACCAGCATTTTCCTTTTTCAACATGTTATACTTAGTCTTAGGCATGCCAAATTGTTTAACCAAATCATTAAAAGCGTCAATTAGTTCACCTTCTTCATTATCACTTTCACTATCACTTAAAATAGAGGCAGAAGAAGAACTAACCTTATCCTCATGTGCCATGAAGCACAGGTTGGCTACTTCCTCATCTTCTGAAGAGGAGGTGTCGCCTTCACTGTCATCTCAAGTGGCCTTCATAGCCTTCTTCTTAAATTTCTTGGGATATTTCTTGGCCTGTGGACAATCTGCCTTCATGTGGCCAGGCTTGCCACATCCGAAGCATGTGATTTCCTTCTCCTTATGAGATTTCTCACCCTTTGGAAATCTCCTTCCTTGCATTCTTTTTCTCTGGAGGAATTTGCTGAACCTCCTTGTAATGAGGGCAATATCCTCATCATCTTCTTCTTCTTCTTCTTCCTCAGACACATCTTGTTTACTGGAAAAAGCTTTCATAGCAATGTCTTTTCTTTTTGTAGCCTCTTTCTTCTTGAGGTCTTCCTTCTCGTTTGACCTCATTGTGATCTCATGTGTCATGAGAGATCCAATGAATTCCTCAAGTTTTAGAATCTTGAGATCCTTTGCTTCCTGTATGACAGTCACCTTTGGCTGCCAACTTCTTGGAAGACATCTGAGGATCTTCTTGACCTGTTCTTCACAAGAATAAGATTTACCAAGAGCTTTCAAACCATTAGTGATGTTAGTAAATCTTGTAAACATGGAAGAAACAGACTCATCCTTAGGCATAGAGAATAGTTCATACTCGTGTATGAGCATATTTAATTTACTCTCTTTCACTTGATTTGTGCCCTCGTGTGTGACCTCTAATAGGTGCCAAATCTCTTGGGCACTCTCACACCCTTGTACTCTATTAAATTCGTCTCTATTCAGAGCACAGTACAGGGTGTTTATTGCCTTGGCATTCAGGCTCAAGTTCCTCTTATCTGTATCATTTAGTTCGTGTGAAGCTTTGGGAGTTCTAATACCATTTTCTGTTTTAAAAGCTATGTATGGACCATTTTCTATATTATTCCATAATTCATAGTCTACAGTTTGAATGAATATTCTCATTCTAGACTTCCAGTAAACATAATCACTACCATCAAAGAAGGGAGGTCTATTTGTAGCTTGACCTTCTACTTGTGTGAAGTTAGTGTTGAATGCCATTGTAAATATATATCACAGAGTGTTTAAATACAGCTTAGACAAAGATAACCTTGCTCTGATACCAATTGTAAGATCGAGATTGTCTAAGAGGGGGGTGAATTAGACCTTTTCAAAATTTTCTTAATTACTAAACACAAGCAATCAATCAGTAAAAATAAAAGAGAGAGAGAGAGAAAAATCAACACAAGATTTTTACGTGGTTCGGCCAAACCTTGCCTACATTCAAGCTTCAAGGTTCACCCCTTGAAGATCGACCTTCTCCTCAGTGAGAAAAAACAAATCGGAATTCCGGGCTCCGATCAACTGCCTTTACAATTCAAGATTGAACTTCACGGGCGTCAATCCACTGCCTTATACAGAATGTTGAGTTCGTAAATGGTAAGCTCAGACTACACTCTCACAAGGAATAAATCTCAAGTTAAAATCGAGAGGTGTAGAAGAATAATACAGAGTATGATAAAATTTCGCAGGTTAGGGTTTAGGAATTCAATTCGCAAAAGTTAGGTCTTCGTGCTCTAACCTCGACTTAAATACTCTGTCTAATTTATGCTTCAAGGAATTGAATGCTTCTTTCTTCAAATGGATAAAAGTTACCGTTAGGAAGCATCCGTACTGAAGCAGATATCCGTTGAGTATGAAAAACTCTGTTCGTCGTCGCCATTAAAGTTTTGGAGTTAATGCTGAAAACGACGTCACTGTAGCTTCGCGGCTATATTCAAATTTGGCGGAAGATCACCGGTTAAAGTCTTTAAGGTTCTGTCGGCATGAGTAACTTTAAACGCTGTCGGATGATGCAACATTATAAGCTATCGGCAGATATATCTTCAATGCCATCGGCAGATGCATCCTCAAAATCCATCGGCAGATGCAAGCCTTGAACTCCATCGGTAGATGCAAGTCTTGAACTTCATCGGCAGATGCAAGTCTTAAACTCCCATCGGTATGAGTAACTTGACAAAGCCATCGGTATGAGTAACTTGACAAAGCCATCGGTATGAGTAACTTGACAAAGCCATCGGTATGAGTAACTTGACAAAGCCATCGGTATGAGTAACTTGACAAAGCCATCGGTATGAGTAACTTGACAAAGCCATCGGTATGAGTAACTTGACAAAGCCATCGGTATGAGTAACTTGACAAAGCCATCGGTATGAGTAACTTGACAAAGCCATCGGTATGAGTAACTTGACAAAGCCATCGGTATGAGTAACTTGACAAAGCCATCGGTATGAGTAACTTGACAAAGCCATCGGTATGAGTAACTTGACAAAGCCATCGGTATGAGTAACTTGACAAAGCCATCGGTATGAGTAACTTGACAAAGCCATCGGTATGAGTAACTTGACAAAGCCATCGGTATGAGTAACTTGACAAAGCCATCGGTATGAGTAACTTGACAAAGCCATCGGTATGAGTAACTTGACAAAGCCATCGGTATGAGTAACTTGACAAAGCCATCGGTATGAGTAACTTGACAAAGCCATCGGTATGAGTAACTTGACAAAGCCATCGGTATGAGTAACTTGACAAAGCCATCGGTATGAGTAACTTGACAAAGCCATCGGTATGAGTAACTTGACAAAGCCATCGGTATGAGTAACTTGACAAAGCCATCGGTATGAGTAACTTGACAAAGCCATCGGTATGAGTAACTTGACAAAGCCATCGGTATGAGTAACTTGACAAAGCCATCGGTATGAGTAACTTGACAAAGCCATCGGTATGAGTAACTTGACAAAGCCATCGGTATGAGTAACTTGACAAAGCCATCGGTATGAGTAACTTGACAAAGCCATCGGTATGAGTAACTTGACAAAGCCATCGGTATGAGTAACTTGACAAAGCCATCGGTATGAGTAACTTGACAAAGCCATCGGTATGAGTAACTTGACAAAGCCATCGGTATGAGTAACTTGACAAAGCCATCGGTATGAGTAACTTGACAAAGCCATCGGTATGAGTAACTTGACAAAGCCATCGGTATGAGTAACTTGACAAAGCCATCGGTATGAGTAACTTGACAAAGCCATCGGTATGAGTAACTTGACAAAGCCATCGGTATGAGTAACTTGACAAAGCCATCGGTATGAGTAACTTGACAAAGCCATCGGTATGAGTAACTTGACAAAGCCATCGGTATGAGTAACTTGACAAAGCCATCGGTATGAGTAACTTGACAAAGCCATCGGTATGAGTAACTTGACAAAGCCATCGGTATGAGTAACTTGACAAAGCCATCGGTATGAGTAACTTGACAAAGCCATCGGTATGAGTAACTTGACAAAGCCATCGGTATGAGTAACTTGACAAAGCCATCGGTATGAGTAACTTGACAAAGCCATCGGTATGAGTAACTTGACAAAGCCATCGGTATGAGTAACTTGACAAAGCCATCGGTATGAGTAACTTGACAAAGCCATCGGTATGAGTAACTGAGTAACTTGACAAAGCCATCGGTATGAGTAACTTGACAAAGCCATCGGCAGAAACACTTCTTTTCTTTGTCGTTTAGCGATCGGTGGATGTACCCTTTGTTTATCACATTTTTATAGCCATGTTTAAACTATTCAGCCCTGTACACTTAACCCGATTGTTAGAAAACTAAAATACCCTTTTCAAGGGTATTTCCAAATAATTTCATATTTTATAATCCATTATTCTTATCTAATAAACATAATCAAATTACCATATTAACCATTCAAACACATCATCAAAAACATATTTAAACTTAAACATCATTTAAGTCAACAATGACATGTGGAAAATGTGATAGGACTGATCATAATTCAAGAACGTGCAAAGGAGTCTCGAGTGCAACCCGAGTAAGTAAAGGTTACTATGACAACATGTTTTTTATGCTCAATAAATGTCTTTTATAATTTCTATACTCGTCGTTTCAGGCTTCCTCGGCAGGAACAAGCTCCCAAAGCAAGTATAATTTGTTCATGGGTTTTAGGTAACGACAACATGTGATGAGTGATCTTTTTTTGTTAGATGTTGTATTTTGTACCATGTTTTTAGAAGCAAGACAATGGTTGTTTTTTGTTAACTCTTTGAGATGTAATTTGGTATTTTGTACTATGTAATTTGAGAACCAAGATGAAAGGACAATTTTCTCTGTGGCGGCTTAACATGCTAAAAGCCATGGTATGAACTAGAAAAAATCCAAGCCAAGCCAAGTAAGAGAATCTGACTGATTGATCATAGAGAAAAAAAAAGGCAGAGCTAAAGAAATCCAAGCGATGGAACACTCCCATTGTCCGAGGAATGCTCCAGCAGGTCCAATATGATTTCATTAAATCATTTTTCTTTGTGCATAAGCTCATCCTCAATTTTGATTACTTTACTCACGGTATACTATAATTTCTTGATCAGGTAAGAGGTTATTGTTGTAGAAACCGATGAGATGTTTAAAGCCCGTAGACAAAAAGATGCAAATCACCGAGCTATCCGGCCCCTGTTGGTCATAAATCATCTTCCTCCCGCAAGTCTCGTTAGTGGTTCTGCTTGAAAATATTTTCAATTGTTAGTTCTGACTTGTTAACTGTGAGGCTGGCTATAATTGTAGAATTTACGGTTTCTTCGAATTTTTTTCGTCAAATTATTAATTAAATTAGATCACATTCTTCGAATTTTTTTCGTCAAATTATTAATTAAATTAGATCACATTCTTCGAATTTTTTTCGTCAAATTATTAATTAAATTAGATCACATTCTTCGAATTTTTTTCGTCAAATTATTAATTAAATTAGATCACATTCTTCGAATTTTTTTCGTCAAATTATTAATTAAATTAGATCACATTCTTCGAATTTTTTTCGTCAAATTATTAATTAAATTAGATCACATTCTTCGAATTTTTTTCGTCAAATTATTAATTAAATTAGATCACATTCTTCGAATTTTTTTCGTCAAATTATTAATTAAATTAGATCACATTCTTCGAATTTTTTTCGTCAAATTATTAATTAAATTAGATCACATTCTTCGAATTTTTTTCGTCAAATTATTAATTAAATTAGATCACATTCTTCGAATTTTTTTCGTCAAATTATTAATTAAATTAGATCACATTCTTATTATTAATTAAATTAGATCACATTCTTCGAATTTTTTTCGTCAAATTATTAATTAAATTTACGGTTAGTTGGACACTGTCAAGTTTATGTGTTGTGGCACTGCGCAGGTATCAAATGATGGGAAAATAAGTTCTTTTTATGCCTGATTTAACCTTTTGAGAATATGGATTACAAGGATAGAAACCTTTTAAACACGTGCAAGCTACGGATCCTCCACCTGTATGTTGATTTTCCCCTCCATCTCTTCTCTGTGGCTTAACATGCTAAAAGCCATTGTATGAAGTAGAAAACAGAACTCTGGCTATTTATCAAAGTTGAAAGTAGTAGTTGAGGTCACACCAGTTATCATTACAACAACAACAAAAAATTCAAGAACTCTGGCTTTTTTGTTTCACTCAAAAGAAAGTTTAACAATCCACATTTTGCATTTTATATTTTGTAGCATACAAAAAGAGCAACTACAATTGTTGTGGCAATCCACAAAGCCTTATATAAAAGTAGCTTTGTTCGCAACTTCTCATTCTTTACTTCCGCTACCCTAAGTCGCGATTGTAATAGATTCAGTACATTCTTCTCTCTCTCCTTCGTTGGTGGATCGTACCATGTGAAAAAATCACATCCTTTTGTGCCTCGCTATGAGAAAATGAATAATATAAGTGTGTTCGAACTAAAGTAAAGTAAATAATTCATACAATTTCATTTTATTTACCTCCTATTTTTGACATGCAAGAAACCTTCGTCCTGGATTGTCTAGTGTCCATGATGTGCGCATAGCAGCTCTTTCATGACAAAAACAAACAACGGGAGATACTCCTTCACGAACAACTGTCATTGAAGAGTTAATATATGAAGAACTAAATATCAATTAAACATACTTTCCTAATTGGAAAAATCAACAACAACTTGAAAATTCTAAGATTTGATTCAATGGCAGGTACAACGCAGTTTTCACCTTAAGACTATGGGGGATAATTCACAATTTAAAACAAGGAAACAGACAAAAATCACATAATAAACTAAACTTCTCAACAACCAAAGAGATTCTGGAAATTCTTCAATGCAAGCTTTTCATTTAATGACTACCGTATACTTCTAAAAAAAAATCACCCTGTCTTGTGCTTATCGCCTTGACTGGTATACCGTTTGATTTTTTTTTTTTTAATCGTAGTGTTTGATTTTGCTTAACCAAATGACAATTTAAAGTCAAGTAAAACATACATGTAGTTGAAGAACTGCCATTATCCATCTTGCGAGCAGGCGAGGGAAAGGCTGTGCGAGTGCGAAACAGAAACAGGCGTACCAGAAGTCGATCTGTGCGAGCTGTACGATGCGAGCGAGTCGAGCGACTGTGCGAGCTGTGCGATGCGATCGAGGCGAGCGACTGTCGGTGCGATGTCGGAGACAGAGGAAACGCCACCAGGCAACGAAAAAAATTAGGGTTGACAATTTTAACTTTCGGGAGTAAGAGGGTATTTTGGGGATTAATCAGTGCACGTGCTCTACACGTGTCAAATTTAACGGTCTGCTTAACGAGAGGGTTTGAATTGCAAACGTTTTATACGATATGGTTTGATTTGGTTAAAAATAAACGTTATGGGCCAAATGACCATTAACCTCATACATTGGAGGCTAAATTGAACTTTTTCCTATATTTTTAATTACGTCTTTTAGTATTCTTTAAGTTATGTTTATTTAAAGAGAATAAGAGTGTGACATTAGAGCATCTTTTGGAAAAATAACATGGAGAACTAACGTACACTTCTTGAATGTCTGACAGGAGAGCTAGCAAACTTCTCGTTTATTTTGAAGGTGGTAATCAGTCCAGCTTCTGCTTTGGGGAAAATCAGCATCCAGTTCCATCTGAGGGATTCAATTTCAGCTAAAGGGTTTTAGTCGGATGAAGTGGTAGTTGATGATGAAGATGAGATGGTATATTTTGCGGTCCATTGGTTAATCGCATTTTACCATTATTTATGCAACCCACATTGGAGAATCAAGAGAGGTATCTATAGATATAAGAGATACTGTTCGATATAAGGAAAGATTTTCCAACACCTAATAGGATGTGCCTTATTCTCTTTCTTAATCTATTTTTTCTCTTAAATCTTAATGTACTCCTTTCATATTAGTGTCTTAATTTTGAGGTTTCCTACTTCATTTAGCCTCTATGAAAAGGTCTCTAATTGTTTTCTTCTTATACCTCCCTCTCTCTCTTGATCTATTTGTTCTAATCTCCCCAAACTCCTTATTTCTCTGCCAGGTCTCAATCTTTCTTCCCATCCTTAATCAGTCCAACATTGTTACTTCTAGTGCAAGGTTCATCTCAACTAGGGTAGACGAGTTTCTCATCAGTTATCATACAGGATGTAGGAGGCAGCATATGGTACTAGTGAATTAAAGATGATGGATAAAATAGCTAGTTGCTGCCTTTTGTTTTACGGGAAACAAAATCTATCCTACAAAAAATGAGTAAAAAAGAAGGAATAGAAAAGACTCCAACATATTACTAAAATAGCAGCTAATGATTCTCTTCAATTTCCAAACAAGTTTCAAGAAGATCAAATGAAGTATTTTAACCCATTATGTCGTGTACTTGGCAAGTTCTGACATAAAAAAATCCAGTGCGGAGATGTTACCCCTCTAACTTTTTTGCATTAAACGTCATTCAAAAAAAAAAAAAAAAAGAATCATGTTCTATTTAGCACCCACTACAATTTTTGCTGTTCTATATACCAACACAATTGCACAGTTGCCCAATTGTGCATGACGGAAGAAAAAAAGAAAGAAAGAGAATTCCATCAAGAATGCCCTTAATTGTCAAAACAACAAAATAATCACCTGAATTGTGCACAAATACTCCAAAGTGGCAACAGTGATCGCCTTGGAGACTTCAATTTCCGCAACTTCCGCTATCCAATGGTTTTCCGAACGAAAATCCTCCTCTCAGTACAACAACGCCGAGAGTGGCAAGAACAAATGACGTCCAAGCAAATGTCAACCAAAACTCTTTAGCTGAAGACTCCCTTCAAAATTCTACCCTCTCTCAGTACAATTTTCCTCCGTCCATGGTGGTTCGCGGGATGGCAAACGAACTCTGGAAGTAATGGGCTTGGGAGACGGAGAAGAAGACGAGGGCTCCTACAATTTGGGCTTTGGTACTATATGTAATTTTGGCAGCGATATGAGGGTACGTTGGTCAATACAATTATTATTTCCGTCAAAACAATTATTTAAAATCTGTCAAACAATTATTTATGTAATTAATATAATAAATAAATTATAAATAATTAATTTACAACATTAATTATACTAATAATTGTTTGACATGTCAACAAATATTTTAAGATGATAAAATAAAAAAATAAACATAATATTATTCCAACAATACCCTTACATCAATTTTCATTATTCAAATGAAAAAATAAATGAATATTTATAAGTTATTTTCTGAAATACGTTGACTTGGTCTTATTCTTAATGTCATTTTACGACGAGAGACAAATTTTTTAAAAAAAATGTCGTCTAATATGATAATATAAAAAATGGAATAGTTTATTATTGTCTCCATCTATGACGTTAACTTTAAATGTAATTGTTTAGATTTAGCCAATTAACAATACGAGAAATTTAATTGATTAAACATTTGTCAATAAATTCAATATCAATTACATAAATACGAAAGGTAATTATTATTTTCAACCAATAAAAGTTTTACTACCGTAAAATCAAGGGATAATTATGAAATTATCAAAAACATAAAAGAGAAAAGTGAGAATTTATAATTTTGTACAATTAGATTCAATGAGGTGGATTGAAAAAAAAGGTACTAAAATACTCGAATCACAAAGTATATCATGAAAGCCATGAATCAAAACAATGTTTTTTTTATTGTTGGATGGGACACTTAGTCCCTTTAAGACAATCAAGGGAGGACATGAGAATAAAAGCGGATCAAATGTGTAATCTCAATTCTCACGTGCAGCCTCAGCAGCATGAAGAGGCTTAGGTTGAGCTCCGGGCCATCCGTATGTCGGATTACAGTCGATTTTTGACGAGTCTCACCAGATTCTGACTAACTTTTGGCAAGGTTTGCCAAATTTGACAAAAATTGTCGGAAGAATGAGGGTCTAGCCTGAGGCAAAAAAAAAAAAGTGTAGGTCGGGGCCATATGGATTGATGAAATTGACATTACATTGGTTGATAAAATGAGAAGTAAAAGTTTATAAATTGGTACTGAAGTAATGTTTTTCACCTTCATATGATGGTTGAAGACTTCAACCATCTTCTTGGGAAAGGGGTTGTTCGGCAGCTTGAAAGAATTGAACACTAACTTGATAGAATTAAAGAGACTTTTCATGATCTCAAGTAAATTGTTGCTAAAAGAAAATATGAATGTGTTAAATGATGATTGAAGATCAGAGATTTTGACTCTAACGATGACGATAACGAAAGAAATAACAATTATTCGAAAATATATTACGCTTCAAAAAATCTTAATGCGTCGGACAACTACCAATTTTACTTGTAGGAATTAGCCAATTACTATCCACTGTCAAACAACTTGTCATCATCTCCTATCTATGACAACAATTAACAACGGTCATTGTTCAACCAAAAAAACTAGGGGTGAGTAAGAACCGACCAGAACCGAGAACCGGCCCAGAACCAAGTTTTTTGGTCAGGTTCTGGTCGGTTCTGAGGAAAAACAAAAGGAATTTCGGTTGTCATATTCAGAACCGAAATGTCGGGGTCGGTTCTCGGTTCTAACGAGGCTGTACATCTAAAACCGACCCGGACCACAAAATGCATCACGTCTTATGCCCTGACTATTCGTCGACTTGAGTTTCACTTCTCTCGACTCTCATCTTCGCAAATCGCAGAGACCCTCGCCCTCGCCCTCGCCCTCGCTGCTGTTCTGTACTTCTGTGTTCTGTTTCTTCCTTCGCGTCTTCCTCCCTGGCTTCACTTTCTCCCCTTTTCGCCTCCTGTTTAAAGGTTAGTTGTTATGGGTGTTGGTTAATCTTGGAGAAAATGGAGATTTTAGATCCATCTACGGAGTTTTTGATTCTGTGTTTGTCGATGTGTGTTTATTCATCGAATCTGGATGCATTTTTTTTTGTTAATCTGTTTTGTTTAAGAAACATTTCACCCGGTGATTGAATTTTAGCATATTGTATTTGTTTGAGTTAATCTGTGTTTGTCGATCTGTGTGAAAACAAACACAGATCAACAAATCTATTTTAGTTTAATCTGTTTTGGGAGTTTTCTTCGCTTCCTCACTATTTTTTTTAATTAATTAATTAATTTTTTTTTTTTTGCTTGGGAGGACCAGAACCGAGGCTGTTCTGGTTCGGTCTTAGACAAAAAATTAGGCTTATTGGTGCTAAAATTTGAAAACCGAATTTATTGATCCAAACTAGCAAGAAAACACATGTCATAATAAGATTAAGATTACCAAAACTATGTGCAAAATTCTGTCATTCATGGACAAGAGGCGAGTCGCTTAGAACATAGTTTTCATCTTCAATAAAAGAGGCTTCATCTAAGTAACAACAAAAGACAAGTGTGTAAAAAAAAAATAAAACTATATATAAGATAGTGTGACAAAACTGGTGAATAAAAAAATAGTAAAAAAAAGTGTAAAAAAAAGACAAGCGTCAAACGAATCATTTATTTTATTATGACATACACATTGTTGACAAAATATCAAATGAGTATACTTTAGAAAACTGTCATTAAAATAAAGTAGCAGATGCTTCTAACTGAAAAATAAAATATATGATTTCATTTATGATAAAAAAATATATGTACAAATACATCTTGATAACATAGCAGGTGACAAAAAAAAATATTAGAAATTAATAAATGATACGTGACAGAACAAATAAATAAATATACAAAAACCTATAAATTAACGAAGAAAAAATAAAAAAAATTTTGTACCCTATTGGTCGAGGTGCACTAAATCGGTACAAGAAAAATGACATACAGCTGAAATTTAAACTTAATTTCTTCTATTTACTATATTCTTTAATTCATTGTTACAGCAAATCAACGTTAAATTAATACTTTGGTGTTATATAATTTCAAGGAGATAATCAAATTGTGAAATATATATTTTAAACCAGCGTATATTCAAGTATTTATCAAGTAAAAATAAAAAATACAGGGTATTACAATAATCTAATTAAAACCGAGCCAAATTAACCAAAATCAACTTAAACCGAGTTAAAACTAAAAAAAAAAAATCACAAAAAAATGGAAATCCAAAAAGTCATACATAAATTAAAATCGGAAATGATCAAATCAAGCTCAGTATCTGGTAAGTTCCGAACCGTGCCTTGTTGAGATTTAGTTCCTAAAATTGGGAACCAAACCGGGCGGTTCAATTCAAAATTGGGTTGATTGAACCGTACATGTCTGAAATCATAAATACTGACCCAACGGCTAGGGGTGAGCAAGAACCGACCAAAACCGAGAACCGGACCAAAACTGAGCCTTTTGGTCAGGTTCTGGTCGGTTTTGAGTTAAAAAAATAGAATTTCGGTTCTGTCATGTTTAGAACCAAAATTCATGGTTTGGTTCTCGGTTATAAAGGGACAGTACCTGTAGAACCGACCCGGACCGAGCTTGAAATTAAAACTAGGGCTCTCTTCTCTTCGACAGACAGACGCATCTTCTCCTCGTCTCTTCTCTCTCGACTACAACAGACGGCTCTGCTCTTCTCTCTTGCCGTCGCCGCTGGGTCCTCGACTTCGACAGACAGACGCCTGTCGATTATTCTACACACTACCATTACACTCGCTCTTCGACCCCCTTTTCTTTTGTCAAAGTCGAAGGTAAGCTCTCTGTTTTTTTAGTTTCTCTATTTTAGATTCATCGAGTTTCGGCAAGTTAAGCCGATTCACTTTTACATCCAGTGAATTTTTTATTTTTGAAATATGCTTCTGGATTTGATTAGCTTATACTGGAACGAAATATTTTTTCAAACCATACTCGCTTCCGATTTTGATTAGCTTATACTGGAAGCGAGTATGGTTTGAAACCGGAAGCGAGGTGCAAAAAGAAAGGATAAAATTTTATACTTTAGATTTATGATACAGAGTATCGTTCCAGTAGAAACCCATTTTCAAACCATACTCGCATCCGGTTTCAATTGTGCAAATATAACATTTCTGGCTGTTGGGATTTTGTCTGACCAATGTTTGATGAAAAAATTAGGTATTGTTTTAAAAAAAAAAAAAATTCTTTGGAGGACCAGAACCGAGACCAGAATTCTGGTCCGGTTCTGGGAAAAATTTTATGCTTATTGGTGCAAAAAATTAAAAACCGAATTAAATTGTCCTCATTTCTTGAGAAATGTCTATTTTTTTCACTGAAAGAGATATTTTTTGCCCCTGTGGAAAATTTTCCACCCTCTTTGCTGTTTATGTCTTTCTCATCAAATGGAACATGAAGTATAGTGGAAATATAGCTTGTTTTTGCTTCAGTAAAATGAAAGTACTGGGACATTAAGTTTCTCAATTGATGTTGTTGCTACAGGCCTATTTACACTGATCTCGTTAAGTTGATAATGGGAAAGAGAGGAAGGAGTCACAAGAAAGAAAATAGAAATATTAAGAGGAGGACCCACGACGAAGATGTTACTTCTGAAGATGTTGATGATGAAATTGATACGTGTAAGTCTATCCATTTCTCTATGTAACCTTATTTTTCTAGTATTGATATTTTAATTGGACCATAACTAAGAGGCTAATTGACATGTGCGCATCGTCAAGTAAAAAAGTTTTGTTTAAATGTTAAAATCTAATAATATAATGGTTTTTAGCGATTGTTCATTTTGGGAGTATATAATATTGTGCCTTTTTGTTCATTCTCATTTTACTGTTTCTTCTTAATTGAACAAGAATTTTTAGTATGATGAAACCATTAATTAAACTGATGTATCTTCAAAAAGTTATGGGAAAATAGAAAAATCCTAATGTGCTGCATATTAATTTTTCAGTTATCAAACAAAGAGATATTATTCCACTTGATATGGATGATGATAATGCAGAATCAGGTGAAGATGATGAGCAACCTGTCTTCGCTTTAGAGGTTTTAGTTTCCCCCTTGTTAAGTTTATGTACTCGATATATTATTTCTGATTCATCCCTATAGAAAGTAATTGAATTCATGGAAACTGTTGAAGCTGTTGGAATTCATAATTTGTGTTGGCTGTGTCTTATGTTAAGATTCTGTATTTGATCTTGATATTTGAGGTTCTTCCTTTGTTGCATAAATTTTGTTTCCGTGCTAGATGGGAATGACAATGGGCAAAAATTAAGATTTTACAAGCTAAATTTTTGGTTTTAGTTCTAAACTGTTATGTACTTTCACACAGCAAAGGAAACTATGGTGTTTTAATCATTGAGTATAAAATAAATTTTAATTATCCTTGAGGCTCGCCTGCATGATCCTTGTTTATACTCTCTTCTATATAGGGTATTGACAATGACGATGACGACGATGGTTACAATGATGAAGATGATTTTTCCAATGAATCTGGACTTGCTGCAAAAAGTAATTAAAACTTATTTGGAAGTTTATTTTGATGTGCTCTTCAATTATTTCACTGGAGAAGATATTGGATATTACTTCAGCCTAATACTTGTATCCTATTCTTTGTAGTTGTCAGGCAACAAAAATTTTTGCGCGCAAAGTTTGGTGGAGCTGAGGATGAAATGTATGAAGACGAAGATGAAGAACATGATAACGAACACCGTAATGCCATATGGGGTCCAAAAAAGAATCGCTATTACAATGCTGATAATCGTGATTATGAGGTGCAAATCCAGATATTATGGTTTTCTGAATCCTTTTTTTGCCATTATGACATTTGTTTTTAAACCTATGACAACCATACCAATAAAAAGTAGATCTTTAGTGCGGTTTTGGTAGTATATTTTGTTAACCCATCTGCCAATAATTCATGTTTAATTGATTTATTCGTTCTTGATTTGTGAAGCTACAATCAAGTGATGATGAGTCCCTTGCAGAAGAAGAAGAAGCTGTGCTACAACTGCAAAGGCAAAAGGCACAAACTATGTCTTTAGAAGATTTTGGCTTGGAAGATACTAACCAAGAGGATATTAATAGGGAATTGACATTAGAGGTGAGAAAAAAACAATTATTTACTTGTATTCTATGTATTTTAAATACAAAATGTATTAAATTATTTGTAACCATATTTCATTATTTGTACAGGAAATGCATGTCAAAAAGAGCATAAAAGATTCTCTGATTAGAAAAGAAGCTTTAGATAACATGGACACGAACACTACGTATGAGAAGATTGAAAAAGATTTGAATTCTTTGACTCGAGATGAGCAAATGGATGTTTTATATAGGTAAGCTTTTGTTTGTTGATTTTCAATCTTGGCTTGTGTTTGTTAGTTTGTGATGCATAAGCCTTGGTATATTTGATTTTCAATTTCGGTTTGGGTTTCTGCTATGTGATTCTGACATCCTCAGTTATATATTTGGTTCGCTTTTGATTTGGGTCCTTCGCCGCTGAATTATGGAAACTTCATGTCTTAATTTCTAATTATGGAAACTTTATGTCCTCAATTTCTTTCTGCTGCAATAGATATATCCCCTGCTTCGCTTCCTTCTGCTTCTGCTTCTGCTTCTGCTTCTGCTTCTGCTTCTGCTTCTGCTTCTGCTTCTGCTTCTGCTTCTGCTTCTGCTTCTGCTTCTGCTTCTGCTTCTGCTTCTGCTTCTGCTTCTGCTTCTGCTTCTGCTTCTGCTTCTGCTTCTGCTTCTGCTTCTGCTTCTGCTTCTGCTTCTGCTTCTGCTTCTGCTTCTGCTTCTGCTTCTGCTTCTGCTTCTGCTTCTGCTTCTGCTTCTGCTTCTGCTTCTGCTTCTGCTTCTGCTTCTGCTTCTGCTTCTGCTTCTGCTTCTGCTTCTGCTTCTGCTTCTGCTTCTGCTTCTGCTTCTGCTTCTGCTTCTGCTTCTGCTTCTGCTTCTGCTTCTGCTTCTGCTTCTGCTTCTGCTTCTGCTTCTGCTTCTGCTTCTGCTTCTGCTTCTGCTTCTGCTTCTGCTTCTGCTTCTGCTTCTGCTTCTGCTTCTGCTTCTGCTTCTGCTTCTGCTTCTGCTTCTGCTTCTGCTATATATTTGGTTCGCTTTTGATTTGGGTCCTTCGCCGCTGAATTATGGAAACTTCATGTCTTAATTTCTAATTATGGAAACTTTATGTCTCAATTTCTTTCTGCTGCAATATATATATCCCCTGCTTCTGCTTCTGCTTCTGCTTTCGTGCTTAATGTTTCGTACTGCAGCTCTGCTCCGGAGTTGGTTGGCTTGCTGTCTGAGCTCAATGATTCACTTGCTGAGCTTGAAAGCAAAGTTCATCCACTTATAAGCAAGGTATACATCAAGTCTGTTATAAAGTACACGGTTCGTCCATCCTTGACCATTACGTAAGATAACTTCATATTAGCACAACTGAGGGGATGGGTCAAATGTGTTGTCTTTATATAAGAAGGCTGATCATTGTATACTTGCACAGTGAATACATAGAGGTTTTCATTAATACAAAATTAGTATTGCTAATGAAGTGTTTTTGTTGTTATCTTTTATTTTGATTGTTTTAATTTCTAATTGGAATTGTGTGTATGTTTAGATGCATTGGTAGCTGATGTGTTAAAAGTCTATATACTAGTCTTCTAAATCAATTTGCTTCACTTTTCTTCACTGTTAAACCATGATGCTCAAGTCGATTTTCCTTCTCTTTTGCTCTTTAAATATATATATATGATATCTGAGGTATTTATGTAAAACACTATACGACTGGCCTCATTTTGTCAATTATTTTCATTGTTTCCGCAGGTTAAAAATTGTGGTCATATGATGGAAGGAGGATTGTGCTATTTGAAAATGAAACAACTAATTTTGCTTTCTTATTGTCAAGCGATAACTTTCTATCTTCTTCTCAAGTCAGAAGGGCAGCCAATACGTGATCATCCTGTGATAGGTCGCCTCGTAGAGATCAAAAGCTTATTGGATAAGGTCTTTATTTTCTTGAAAATCTAGTGGAAATATTTTTACTTATTATATTATGACACATGAGGGAGTAGTTGATAGTTTTCTTTTTTTTTGTCTTCTCTTTTTCTTCTGTCAATAAATTTTTGTAGTTTAGTCCATAATTTTTGTGCTAGAATCGGTCCTGGCCCAAGTCATGCCTAAATCTCAATGGCTGTACTGGTCAAAATTGATGGTCTACAATTGCTAGTGTGTCCACTTTTTACCTAAGGTGACACTATTATTAGCATCGATGTGCTAGGTATCCAACACTAATTAGACTATGAGGGCACACTTATTTCTAGAAAAGTTTATCACCACCACAACTCCTTTTTCCTTGCCCTAAAATTTCGTTTCCTCACCTAATTATTTTTCCCTGTTGTGCTATAAATGATTATTTGACAACTTCTAATTCATATTTTTCTTAACTACTTAATACACAAATTAAAGAAGTGTCATGTGACAATAATAACTATCAAATACCCACTAAATCCACATTCAGGTTGAAAAGACACCGTATTCTTAAGGTGATTGTCAATAAATTCTCACTTCAGCTAAAATCTTATAGAAATTATGTTATTGGAGCAGTAAGGCCTCAAAAGCAAACATTTTCTGCAACATCACCCATTGAAATTGATGAATTACCAATAATCTGTTGGAAATTACCACAAACGGTTGTCAAACTCGCAAGATTTGATTAACATTGCACACAAAAACACTTTTTAATTAATAAAATAAAGAATACAAAGAGTTAGCAGATATTCGAGGGTTTGCTCTCTGTTCTTATTCCAGATTAGAAATTCTTAGATACTACTCGTAAGAATTCTTTTCCCCTCATTCACCATTTATTCTTTAATTCAAACTAAAAATTACCTTTAATTCAAATTAAAAACTACTCATAACATATTACTTAAATTATTCTTAATACAATATGTTATTTTCATTAACACAATCCCAAAAATTTAATGGTTGGAAATACATATCTTCAATTCCTAAAATTTGATAGGCGGCTGTTCAAGTAGAATGCTACTTTGAAGTCAATCATTTTCACGATGGAGAGAAGTTTTTGCAACGACAATCAATCTTAAAGACAACATATTAAATTATGTTCTCTGATCCTTTATCAACAATCTTTAAAGCTTAAAAGCTTGTGAGTTAAGAATGATCAAACCATTTTCATATTTCTCAACATTCTCCCAGGTCAATTTCTTTTTATTGATCCTTACATGTGATTTTCTTAAATGAGATTTTTTCTTGTGTCGAGATTCGAATTTAGATCTATCGACTCTGATACCATGATTTATTAGTAAAAATTTCAAAAGTTTAAATTCTTAACATTGTTGGTAATTATCATGGTAGAGTTATTTGCCAAAAATAAGGTCCGAGCTGAGATTTAAAAGGCAATAGATTTATGTGATACTGGCTTACAAAACCAAGATGAAGAAGACATAAAGAAAAGGAAGCAGAAACACTTTAATTTCTCTTAATGCACTGTGCTTCCTTCTCTTTTCTCAAGAGAAAAAAGAGAAAGAGAAAGAAGAAATAAGACAACCCACACAACAATGTGAAATAGGGACAAAGAAGAGAGAGTTTGGGTGGAGGATATAAGATAGGCAAAGGAAATTGTGTAAAAGTAAATTTGCAAATTAACTCGATGGAAAGAAGAACATAAAGTAGGGAAAAAGAGAAGAGTCTCATGGTCTTTAAAGAGAAAGCAATTTCCAAACAAAGAATAAAATAAGATAGTTGATGGGTGATTCTCATGAGGGAAAATTCAGAGAGAGGGTGTAGCTTTTCGAAGAAGACAGGAGGAGGAGGAGAGAGAGAGAAAAAGTCATTCATTAAGCAATCCAACAAGGACACCACCCAACGATTATCTTAATTTTTTCAATTCTTTGTTTGGAAACTGTTTTATCTTTCTAAGACTATGACTCTATGCCTCTCACAACTTTTTGTGCTTCTTTCCATTGGGTTAATTTTGTCAATGAAATATTACTGACCCTCCCTCTTTAATATCTCTTGCTTTTGTACTATTTCCTTTTGTTTATCTGATATCCTCCATCCAAGTCCTCTATGTGGGTTTTGTTTTCTTCATTCTTTCTTGTTTCTACATAGATTGGTCATCACTTATATTTTGCTCGGAGCTTGATTTTGGCTGATCGTTCTGATATCATAATAAATTATCAACAACCCCATAAATTTAAAAAGAAAAAGTTTTTTGAAATTGTTAGTAATAAATCATGTTATTGGAGTCTAGTAAATCCCAAATTCAAATCTCAACAATTAATTCATGCAACGATCTATGAAAATAAATTGGCTTACATGAAAGGGTGAATGCGGAAAAATATAAAAATGATTTAATGTTTCTCTACTCGCACGGTTAAGTTTTTGATATTGTTAGTAATTTTTAAGATCATGAAAAAACCTATGATCAACTCATGATCCTTGGTGTGCAACTCCACCTATGAATCCGAGTTTGTTCAGCCCATTTTTCATGATGATCAACATGGAGACCCGATGTAGTCATTGGATATCATCTTACAGGAATGTCTTCATGTACCACAAATTCCATCATCGCGAGTTTGACAAATTATTGCCCTTCATAGCTTCTTCGTGACGATAAAAAGACACTCTGTGATGAATTTCCTCTAATAATTGGGTGATCATCTATTCGATGAAGCTTCTTTAATTTATGCTCCACATCTTTCATTTCCTTGTCCAAATACTCAATTATTACGCCCTTTTTCTTGAAAGACGTCAAGAACCATGCTATGACACCAATTTGATAGGCATCTAACACTAATTAGACCAGAAGACCATACTTTTCTCTAGAGAAGTTTAACATCACCACAGTTCTCTTTGGCCCTACTTGAGAAACTCATTTTCCCACCTACTTATTTTTCCCATCATGTTGTAAATAACTCCTAGCTTCCAATTCAAATTTTAAATAAGTACCCATTATACAATTAAAGGGGTTCCGCACACCACTCATAAGTACCAAATACCCACTGAATCCACCTTATAGGTGGATTATTACATCCCTCTTTACTGAGTGAAAATCAGTTTTTCTAACGATATTTACTTTTGTCTCAAAGAGTCTGTTTTTTAAAAATATTTTTCTTGGGATACTTGAGAAGTCATATGGTAAAAATGTGTTGCGACTCCAGATCACTTATGGATTTGTTTTGAATCCATGCAAATATTTGTGATTATAATAAAGAGGGAGTCCAGACTAACATAGATTAGTGCAATTGATGTTTGCCTCTACCGAATGTTTGAAACTTTCATGCTGTCGATCTGATCAATTTTTAGAGAGTGGAATATCTATACTGATGAGCTGATCATGTTAATTGAATGTTTTTCAAAACATATTAAATATTTGAAATGAAGGATTTCTAAATTTTTAAGCAAAAATGTTCCTATAATATTAATCCTTTTCATGATCTAGATAAAATGAATTTGAACACAGTTAATTAATCTTCCATGGCCTTCGTTCATTTTGGTGGTAAATAGATATTGCTAGATGTATGTTAAAGAAAAAGTTTATTGTAGGAATGATTTTATTTAGTTGAATGAGTGATATTTGCACAGGCGTGGATAGTCTTAAGAACACTTCTCTTCGTATCCTTCTTTGGAATTCATTGTGAAGAAAAATGGGGAGTATTCTGAGCTCACTATCTTGTACATATTTTTTTTTATTTAATTTTAAAACTTCCTTAATTTAGTATTTAACCTTTTTGCACCAAATATAAACAAATAGTATTTATTTTATTTTTTGTTTTTGAAAGAAGACAAACAAAGAGGGACTGGGTAGATATGGCATGGTTTGGGTAGGATGGTAAATTTCTTGAACTAATATGGACTGGAGTATAAAAATACTTTTAGACCATTTCTTTTGATTTCATTTACTGCACCATATACGTAAGCCCGTGCTTTGCGAGGTTTGGGTATATTTTATTACATCAGCTAACGGGATTTTATTTTACAGTGTGTAGATAGATGTCTGATACATGTTTTACCTTACAGATGAAACAGCTTGATGAGAATTTTCCAGCTGACATTGAGGAGATTTTAAACAAAATTGAAGGGGTCGAAGCACATGTAAAGTTATCTGAGGAAAGTGTTCCTGATTCCTTGAATAGAGATCATGAGCCATTGGTTGTCTCTGCTGATACCCAAGAAGCAGCCTTGGTAGTCATCATTCTTTTTTCAATAATTCATCTTTCAACTCGCTAAAAAGTTTTTTTTTTTTTTTTTTTTTCGGAAAACTTTTATTTGAGAATCAGGCGCCTATCTTTAATTCACTTATATTGACTTGAGCATTACTGCAGATTCACGAGAAAGCTCAGTTGGGTAATGGGGAGACTTCGAAGGATAAATGGAGCAAAACACAAAAAAAACAGGTAAACTATAAATTGCACAGTAGAGGTCCAACTCTCTTGCAATATCTCTAGACTATACTAGGTAGTTCTTTTGGTTTTATTCCATGCTCTTCAGTTGAGGAATCAGTAGTTAGATCTTATCAACTGAGCTAAATTATGTGAAACAAAGAGGATTAGTTCAAAGATTTTCTCAGTTGAGTGGATCCACTGGTGTGCAACAGCTGCTGTTTTATAGAGCTTTCATTGGTTGAGAAAACTGTAATGGTAATTTCTTTCTAAAGAGGATATATGATGTAATGGTACAAGTTGACAAGACCGTGGAGCTTAAAATGTTCAAATACCCCTTTGTATATCCTATGGTCCCCAACAAGAACTGCTGCCTTCTTTGTTTAGACAGCAAATCCAAGGTAATCTTGCCATAGATGTGCTGAAACTCAAAGGTTTCTCCTTTTCTAGTCGACACTTTATATGGAAAATGTATGAAAAGGAATCCATTTGTTTTTAACAATGCAAAGTTGCTTCTAGAGTATGGAGACTGTTTGGGACAGGGTTTGATCACGCCTTGTCAACTTTTAAAGGGAGGAAGAGGTTTCTGGCAAGTAATCAGCATTTTGAACTTCAGCTCCAATCTGTTTGATTGGGAAATGTATGTCAAAAAAAAAAAACAAAAGAATTTGATCTTTAAGCTGGGGCACTTTAGCTTGAACTTTATTTTGGTTGTTTCTTTTCCTATGAATTTCCTTTTAATTAGTTCGAGTTTTGTTAAGAGAACTTCTACCTGTATTTTTTTACCCCGTCTTGGGCTCTCCATTGATGGAAAAGTTTTCTTCTGATAACAAAAAGTGTGCTAAATTTTAACGTGGCAGGATGATCAAGTTGGTGTGCAGAGCATTGAAATGCTAAAAGTAAGAACTGCTCTTGAGGAGAAGTTGAAAAAGAATGGGATCTTTAGTTCCATGGATCCAAAGCTTATCAAAGCTAAGAAGCATCTTCATCATGTTAATGGGTACTGACTTTTTTAAATCCTCTTATTCTTTACAAAATTTTGGGTGCTAAATAATTCTTTTTGGAAATCTGATAGGCAGCTTGAAACATACCAAGATTTTTTTGATGACGAGACATCAGTTCACAATAAGGGCGCAATAACTAATGGTCTTCCAAATGTAGGAATTTCAGATAAAGTTTCAAAATTTGGTATTTCAAATTTGAATAAAACGAAGGTAAATCGCTGAACTTTACACTTTGAACGTCTTCTAAATTTGTTAAGAAAGATGTTAAATGGTTTGAATTAGTCTCAACTCAATAGGTTAAATTTTTGAAATTAATAGTTATTTGACATGATATTTGAGTAAGAGATTTTGAGTTCAAACCTTTATCTTTTCACTTACTTTCAACTTATAAATTAAAATGTGCACACGTTAGGACCTTACTTTCAAATTATAAATGAAAATGTGCACATGTTAGGACCGTTAAATATAAGACTAAATGTAAGGAGAATGTTGAGAAATATATTAAATTATTGCTTTATTCTCTATGCAATGAATTAATCTTTTGAAATTAGAAGTAATTTATCAAGTTTCATTCAATAATACAAATTTAGTTTCAATAATCATTACACTAATGGACTTGGTGAAATTCTAAGCAAATGGAAGAATTTATTGAAGTCGAAATCAGAAAAAAGAAATCCTGAAGTTAAGATATAAAATGAGTGCTGTCAGTAACAATATTCTGTTTAAATATTAATTTCAAATGCACAAAGGAGTAAGCTATTGCAAGGGGCTGGGTTAGACAACTTCCCTCCATATGTAGTTTCTTTCAATGTTCAATCTGTGTAATGCAGACCTCGGGGTGGTTAATTGTATTATCCTTTTCTTATATGTTGATATCATAAGAATTGGACAAGCACCGAGACGAAGAACAGTTCTTCTGAAATGAAGAATTCAAAACAATAGACGGTGGCTTGGAAAAAGAAAAAAGGATCAAGATATTTTAACTATTACGAATTTAAAAAATAAAACGGAAGTAGTTCAATCGTAAATTCTGAACAAGCACAGGCAAAGTACCAGATTCAATATTAAACTATGCATATTGCACCTATCTTTTTTAATCTTTTATCTTCTTATTTTTTAGCAACTATGTTTTCATTTTTCTTGTAATTAACATTTATCTTCCTTTTCGGTGAAGGTTGTTTCTGGCGATGATGATTTACCAGATAGAGATGAATATTGGGGAAAGGCGGAGGAAATATGAACTCCAAGGACTTGCAAGAGCAACAATTAAGTTTGATGACAATGCCATGGAAGAGGATGATGAAGTAGGGGTTTCTGAAGATGAGTTTTACAGACATATTAAAGAACAACGAGCTGCGAAATTAGCTGCAAAGGCTGAGATTTACTCAAGGTGTGTTTCATATTGGTTTTCTTATCTTTCTGCTGCTCTTCTTCCACGTGCATCAATTTCTGAGATTTATTCAAGTTGTGTTTCATATTGGTTGTCTTGTCTTTCTGCTACTCTTCTTGAACATATATCAATTTGAGTAATTTTGCAGTGTTGTTTTGAAAAATTTACTGCGGTGGCATGATATCTAAACAACTTCATGTTTGTAAAGTTTAGTACACTTCACATCATACCTTCACCGAATATTTTTCAAAATGTTGTCACTTTATTGATGGAAATATTGCTGCTGTTATTATAGGTTGTGTTGTGTTAATAAAATTTATGCCTTGAATCCTGATACCTATTAATTTATCTTGTTAATCTATTTCCAGGAGCTCAGCAGTTTCGTCGTTAGCTGAAACTGTTGATGGAAAACGAAATATTACTTATCAGGTATTGACTCCTTGTGTGATGCAGTCTTAATGATAATTAATATCGTTACTAGCCAAGTAAAATACTTGATTAGTATTATAATTGGTCAAAACTGATTTACTGCAGAATAACTAAATTTTAGTTGGTTTAGTCAATCATTTAAAGTACAAAAGTGAAGTATGAAATTTTTTGCATAAATTTAGTTGGATCTTATTTTCTGTTCTTGAGGATTTGCTCCAGAACTGCTTTGGTTTGGGTCAGTCAATTAATTGGTATCATAGTCAAGTTCACAAATTATTAATAAAGATTTTAGTCTTTTAGATGCACCAGATTTTTTGATAACTGTCTTTTCCAACCATTTCCCAGATGGAGAAGAATAGAGGACTCACCCGGGCCCGAAAAAAGTTAATTAAGAACCCCAGGAAGAAATACAAGGTATTTTTACAGGCATCATTTCTTTTCTTCTTAAGAGAACATTTTCTGAAATTGCTTACTTTTCCCCTCACTCTCTCTCTCTAGTTGAAGTACAAGGACGCAGAAAATCGTCGCAAGGGCCAGGTGCGAGAAATTAAAAAGCCTATGCATCTTTACGGCGGAGAAGCTTCAGGAATCAATACAGGAATCAGTAGAAGCGTCAGGTTTAAGAACTAAACTCATGACTCTTAGTTTTGTTCCATATATGTCGCATATTATTTAAAAAAAAAAAAAAAAAAAAAAGAGCAGAAAAAGGTTTTTGTTTTCTATGTATCTGTTCATTGCGTCTTCGTTAGTTTACCCTCAGTAATTGACATGATATTATTTCTAATTTTTGAAATCTAGCATTGTTATTCCTTGTCAAGTATTAAAAAGAAAATGAATACCATATTAAATTGTTCACCATTGAAGCTAAAATTATTTGCAATTTGCAATTTGGAAAGATGTTTTGGGTTTTATTCTTCCTTTTCCTCGTCATACAAAAGTAGTATTAATGGAACTTCAATATGGTTTTATCCCTTTTTTTTCTTACTACCACAAGGGATTGGAGGTTCAGATCTTTGAGAAATGTTATCTGACTAATTAAACCAATGATAGACGTTCTTATGTTGTTCATGTATAGATCTAGAACTATTTAGTATTGGCTTTGGAAATCATAACATATTTACTGGTAAGTTTGAAAGCAGACATCACTCTATTTCTTGACAAAATAGATTATTAGTTAACTGTGTAGTTGGGTATGAAGTCAACCAAAACTTTGTATAGAAACGAATAAAATATGAAATGCCAACCCAATTACAATTGATTGCTTGATTTCGACCGTTGGATTTTCCTTTTCTGATACGTCTACTTTTTTAATTTAATGTTTATTAGAAAATACTTTATGACATAAAGGCATGCCTTGCTCAATCACACATCAACCTATGGGTATATTTAAGCTTTTTTAACTATTATTGTACTTCATCTCATGTATTTGGCTACTACAAAATAGATATGTTAAACGAGTTGGTCAAGGCAAGTTGAGCCAAGCTGGCCTAACTTAGCTTAATGAGTCGAGTTTACATAAATAAAATTATTTTATATAAATATATTATATATTTTATTAAATTTTTATTTATTATAGTAATGATAAAATATGATAGATAATTAGTAGTGCAAATAATAGAAATCTTTAATTAATACAAAAAAGACAATTATAAAAAACTGGAAGAAAACAAATATATAAAAAATATGACATTTATTATAAATTTGACATTTGCATCATTACAAATTAGACTTATCCTAACTAGGTTGACACTCATTTAATCCATTTAATTGTCAATCATGTGCAAAATCTCAAAAAAAAAAATTATAAGTTGAAAAAATACTTCAAAGTTTAAATTACAATACTAATCTTCTACGTTCAAATTTTTAAAGTCTTAAAATATTTCATCCTCTCGTTGTTTATTTTTCGTAATGGCGTCATTTCAATCCTTATGCAAATGAGTGCCTCCACGAGATCGGGTGCAAGTTGTCACTGGCGTTCAGCGTACACAGATCCACCTGCACTAAAAGCAGACTCCAATACTACGGTAGAGACCAAAGGTGTTAGTAGATCACGTGTCATTATAGAAAGAATAAGATATGTAGTAGAAAATATTTTCCACCAATTTAAAATATCAAAGTTTTCTTTGCGAGAAAATTGTTATCGAGTGTCAAAATAAATATCTGCTGGTATGTTTTTCTTTTCGACTAATCTCCCTCTCCCTCACCTTCTGCTGGTAGCCTCTAAATCACTGACTATATTATGAATTTGTCTCAGAATATGTGTTCTATGAAAAATCGATGTAGAGTTTTAGGATTTCATCTCATTTTTCACTATTTCTCGATCTATTGAAGCTCAGACCATAAAAAAGGGAGGGCCCTCCTCTTCCACCTCTCTGTGATTTGAAGCCCACTCATTCTACTGGTATGTTTTTCTTTTCGACTGATCTCCCTCTCCCTCTCCCTCACCTTCTGCTGTTAGGCTCTAAATCACTGACTATATTATGAATTTGTCTTAGAATATGTGTTATGGAAAAATCGATGTAGAGATAAATTTTCACTTAATTTTCTGTGAAGTTGGATTTGGATCTGCGGGTGCTTAAGTATTCTTCTAACTTCTTATTCCTCCTTTTGACATCTTCTTCCTTATTTAATTTGCAATTGGTTTCAAAGATGGAGATCTATGTTGGAAAAGATGAAAATTTTCATGTTCTCGCCGAAAGTTTCATCGATCGGATGGTGATCGACCCTGGGCTTGGCGACTCGGCTTGGATGAAGAAGATGGATGAATTGATGGCCGAAGGCTGAGCGTTTAGCGTGCTGAAGAAGAGGAATCGAGGAAGACGAAGAGGGACTGAGCCGCTGAGGGGATCACTGGTCAGGGGGGAGCAGGCCTCGAGCTGGGCTCGACTGAGCCAACTTGCCAGCTCGCGAGCTGGCTCGTGGAGCCCAGTCATCGATAAACTCGTGAGCCCAGATGGCAAGGCTCGGCTTGGCCCGTCGATGTGGCTCAGCCCAAGCCTGCTGGTTTCTGTAGCAGGCCGAGCTTAGCTCGGCCTTGCTACAGTAACGGCTAGCCCGCCCATTTAACATCACTACTACAAAAGTTCACATGTAATATGTGGATCGATGAATTTTTCATGGTAAGACATTATGTCCCAACTACTTTGATTCATGGATCCATTAGTCCATGTACTTCGCCATCAAGATGCAATTGTATCATATCTTCACTCGTGGTATTGTATATGTTAAGACACAATAATATTGAGTTCATCTTTTAATTTTATATTTTAATTATACATTTTTGCGTGATTATTAATAGATGCAATTAATGTTTTATTTTACTATTTATTTCTTATACTTATTATTACACAAATGTAAGGAGCAACATGTTGGTGACTTGGTTTGATTTCTTTCAACATTTAAGAAAATTAATTCTATAACAAATTAAATTGATCTTAGTATAACAAAACAATTAAGAGAATGTTTCTATCAATTATGTTTTTCCGATCAAACAAACAAAAAATAAAATAAAATAAAATTGACAAAGTGTTTACATTATTTTAGACTATTATTGTGTATTGCCAGTGACTACGCACCTAATATCTTAATTTAATTTGAGTAATACTACCTTAACACTAAAGTTTTACATTAGGAGTCAATGATGTGATATTAGAATATAACAAATTACATATTTAATTATACATAATATATTATAATTATTCCACGGATCATTTAATGACACTGGAATTTGAGTAAAAAAATTATTATTACTTTTTTCTTAAACACAAATTATAGTACCCACAAAAAAAAATAAACAATTATAAGAAAGGAAAAATTAGGTAAACAAATCACAAACTCCACAAAAATTATAGAGCAACAATTCCGAAAACAAAGGAAATTAAAGGGACAATGATTCTTGCATAAAAATAGCTCCTCCTTCTTCCACTTATACTCGAGAGAAACCAAACTTCACTCAGATTAATTCGTGTTAACCAAAAAAACTAGAAAAGACAAAATCAACAAAAAATCCAAACCCAGCAAGAAACAGAGAAAAAGTCATAAACCCGATAATACCACATCTTTCGGTCTGTGTAATTCAATCTCTCTGATTCTCTTTCATGGCTTCTTTTTCAGTTTGATTGAATTTTCCCGAGAAAATTGTGTCTTTCTTGCAGAAAATGTTTGCCTTTGAAGGGCTCCATGTTCGATCAGATCTCCTCTAGAACCCACATTGAAACAGTCTGGGGAAGTTGAGGTGTCCAATGCTTCTTTTTCTTTTTTCCTTTTCTTTTTTAACTATTATTATTATTATTAATTTCAGTAATCAATTTTGGATCATGTTTAAACAATTGGGTGTCCAAAGAAATGGTAATTTTTGTCTTGTAATGTTGGTGTGATGATCTGAGTTTCTAACTCTGATATATGGGTATTCGGGAATTGGAGGGGAGACCCATCAATTTACCGTTGTGCTTTCCTTAGGAAAATGAGGATTTTCTCGCGAAAGTTGCTGAATTCGTTTCTCTTTCTTCATTTATTGTGTTTGTTTCTCAACCCATTGATGTTTTCCTGAGTTTTTCTGAGCTGCGGCAGAAAATTTTTCTTTATTAATTTCCCTGGAAAAATGATCGATATTCATCGTTCCAGATTTCCTAATTGAGTCGAGATTTTCCCCAGAAGATTTGTCTTTGTTTTCTCGAGAAAATATGAGGGTTTTCTCTAAATCTTGTTGTTGTGTGATAAGATCATCCTCGATTTTCTGATTTTTTTTTTTATTTGTTTGTGCAAAATTTGTGTCGGAAAATGGAAGGGGGTAGCCGGAGACTTACGCTTTACGACCAGATGTTAGCGGCCGACGGCGGAAGGGACCGGGAGCCAGCCAGTGAGATGATCGACGGCGTGTTGGCATGGGAGAAGAGGGCGTCGCCACAACGTGCTTCGTCTGCTCAGCTCAGCAACAGAACACTGCTAGATGTTATCAGAGACGACGAGCCTAACACCAGTAAAGGCGGCGCCGGCCATAGAGATAAAAGGTCTTGGAAATCCTTCAGGGACCGTCTCCGGCTAAAGCGCGCCGGTGCCGCTTGGACCTCCTCCGTCCCTACCCCCACCTCCGATATTCCTATCCCAATCCAGAACAGACGTTCTGGTTCTTTGATGTCCAGGCGAAATTCTGTCCGCTTCGACACCGTATCGTCCAATAGCTTCGGCATGGGCTTGTCTCAGGATGTGACTCAATCGAACGGACCGTCGGAATCCGGCCCAACGGCCGATCCGTCGTCTTACCGGCCGCAGATCTCTCGCCGGTGTTCGAGCAGGTATGGCCCAAACGCGGTACAACCATCCCATCCGATCGAGTCTGACGATTCCTCGGGGAACATCCGCGGCACCGACGTCGCTCGAGTTGGGAGCTTCCGTCCGCAAATGTCGCGGCACAATTCCACGAGATTCTCACCGGCGATGGACGAGAACATGACAGATCCAACCGAACCAACACGGGAAGGAACGCGCCGCCTCTCGGTGGCGCTAGCGGAGGAGAGAGAGCTATCAGCGAGAGAAGCCGTGGCGGCGCAGGAAGCAGCCGAGGCTGAAGCTGCCGCCGTCGCCGCTGCAGAAACTAGGGAAGAAGAAGAAGAAGAAGAAGAAGAATCGAATGAAGCAGGACCAGAAGCGACGCAGCCAATAAGAATGTCGCTGATGGATCTCCTGGAGGAAACAGACAGGCAAATGGGACTGGTAGGAGCCAGATACGGCATGGGAGGAGAGGAGGACGACGAGGAAGAAGAGGACTACGAAGACGAGGAAGAAGAAGAAGAAGCAGCAGCAGCGGCGGAGAATGGAGGAGTGGAGTACAACTGCTGCGTGTGCATGGTTAGGCATAAAGGGTCGGCGTTCATCCCATGCGGCCATACTTTCTGCAGGCTGTGTTCGAGGGAGCTGTGGGTGAGCAGAGGCAACTGCCCCCTCTGCAATGGCTTCATCTTGGAAATCCTCGACATTTTCTGACCATCTTCCTCCCCGCTCCTTCACCAACGGAGCTTCCAATTATTTGTTTTTTAATGTTTTCATTCTGTCTTGTTTACTTTCAATTTCAATGACAAATCCTACAGATTTTGGAAGAGTTTGTGTCTTGTGTAGTCGAAATTCGCCACAGCTGATGAAATCAACAATGGGTTGGTCGCCTGTCCCGGCTTTTTCTGCAACTTAGAAGCTTAAAAAAGAACAGTATCCCAACCCAGAACAAATTCAAAAGATTGCAAATGAACAAATTGAAATGAATGCTTGATCGATTTCAATACGAGCATGAACAAGTTCTTCTGGATCGAATCGATAAACATCATACACGGCCTTTACCATTATTTATGCACTATGAGAAGAAAAAAAATCAGACAAAGAAAAAGATCATAAATATCAAAATTGCTTTCTTAAGATGGCTTAATGCTTCAACAAAAGGCAATGAGAGTTAAAAGGCAATGAGAGTTAAAGGATCATGGAAGCAAAAGATCTACCAGCTCAGCCTTTGGTTCGCAAGATCGTGATGCTGCCTCTTCCTCCCTCCGTGTGAATCTTTGTTTTCACAACAACCGGCCCCGAAAAGGCTGAACTAGGATAAGAGACGGATGGGTCTTCTTTGTTTGTTTTCGACTTTGATGGGGGCGGAGTGCGAATCCGCTGGTTAATGTCCTTCAGTGTAACGTCTCCGAGTACCTCACAGGGTTTGATAATTGCAAATGGGTACGCCACCGAAGAAGCCAACTTAGTCGGAGTCCAAATGTAAGACTTTTTCCCTGCACTCAGAAGAGACCAATTGATCCAGGCATATATATCCAATACCACAATGAAGAGATTAACTTGTATGATAAACTCGCCATTAATGGTTGTGACGATAAGAAAAAGAAAAAGGATAACTATTGCATGTATTTTCAACTAGAGAGATTTGAGTAAAACCTTTAAAAACTATCTTTCGCGACGGTTGAGTGACGTTTTGCCGATTCTTATTAGCTTCATACCCAGATGGCATGTCGCAAAACTCTAAAATAGCCAAGGGAAGTATTTAGTGGATAAAATCTTGACAAAAAACATAATAAAACTGCAGAGAACACAGTAAAAGCAACACACTAATTGGAGGAATGACAATCTCCTCTACCTGTCAAATCTATATGAAAATCAGATGCCCTCGAAAAGTTCCTGATCTCCGATTAAATAGGAATTAAGAGTATAAGTAAATTAGCCATAAAACACCATTGAGGCTAGTACCACAAAGGAAACATACATATCATCATAGTCGAACTGCATCGTAGAATCATTGAAGCATTCAGAAATCCACCCTTCTGGTGACTGTTCCAGGCTCTCATAGCAAGAAACAGAAACATTATCTAACATGCAGTATAACTCAGTAAGACAACGATGGCGAATGAAAATTTACATACAATAGGAAGAAAGAGACATACCCAAAAATCCAGAACATCCAGAATCCCACTGTGAAACTTCAGGGTCATCCCTGTTCTAAAGAGAGAAAAAGGAAAAATAATTACTCAAAAGATTGCTGTATCAGTCTCCATCATCCTGATGTAGATTTAGGCCAACTAAAAAAATAAGTTGATGAATGTAAATGTTAAAAAAATGTCAAACGGAAGAAAAATACATCAGTGGAAATTATATTGTGCAGATTCGTAATTTTCTGAGTAACCGGTATTACCTGTCCTCTAAGAAATACACAATCTATGGCCTCTCATTGATCAATCTTATTTAGCTTAATAATCCAAGAAAGAAAGTAAAAACCGAGTCACTAACATTTGATTCTAGGAATTCCGATGACAACTCTTCCCTTGATGTTGAAGGATCAACAGCTTGAGTGTTGAACTGTAACATTCGACGCCGCTTAAGTTGTGAAGAAGTCTCTCTGCATGCTTCTACCTCCTTATTCATATTTTCTGAAACCATACTTCCAAGTCAAAAAGATAAAAAGCTGCCTAAAAAAAACATCAAAATCTGATATCTATTAGTGTATGTGTTTAATTTAAGTACATTTAATGTTTTAAGGAATAATTAGCATGGATCTACCACTAAATGATGCATGGTAAGCCAAATCCCCACAAGCCTTGACTGGTGTTGTTTTATCAAACATGTAGGAAAGATCATTCTGACGCATACCATTCAAATGCCAACCTGGGATTTCTATTAAGAAAACAAGAGTATTCCAATTATTGACAAGCTCATCATTTCAATCAACCAGCTTATCAGGAAGTATTCACGGGCATTGTGAACTTACTCAGATCGGGATCCTTTTCGATATAATAATCGCCCCCTTGCCAGTTGCAAGGTTTACTAATTCCATGCCAAACAATGAGAAAACAAAATCAAAGTTAATGATGTATATTATCATTTTTATGATTGAATAGAAGATTGGAAACAACAGAAATGCAGCATCAACCCAAGCTATGCAGAGGTAATTTAAAAGCAAATAAATGAAAGTTAGTATGTCATTTTTTTTCACAACAACTAACACATTGAAATCCAAAAAGAGAAAGAGCCATCACAGAGAATCGGCCTCGACCAACAAGAAATGCAAAAAGCCAGAAGGAAACTAAGAAAATGGGAAGGAAAATGACCAAAATTCCATTATCAGCTAACTAAATCAGAGTCAATAGGTTCTTCTCATCCTCATTACAACCAACAGTAATCAAAATGCACTAAGAAGAAATAAAAACCAGAGCAGCATATCCATTACCAAACCCTTCACATCAAATTTAGAAACAAGACGCGGAACTCATACGGGCATAAATTTCATTAAAAAAAACAGAAACATCATCTTACAACCAAATCAGAGAACCATTATTTGAAAAAACAGAATATACCCGATAAAGAGAAGGGGTAAGAGAGATTTACTCTTCATTGCAGTAATCCATGAAAGTAACAGCAACCAAAGCCGTCCTCTCCTGCAAATCACAGTCCCTCTCTTCCTTCAGCAGCATAAAAACTATCCGTTAAGAAAACTATCGACTTACCCACCTCAGTTTTTCCTTTAATCTTTCATTTTCTGCTCTCTCCGCTGCTTGATTTTAGTGCTCACAGCAGCAGCTGCAGTAGAATAAGAAGACGAAGGATTAAAGCTCTGACTCCTCTTCGTCTCTCTCCGTTTCTCATTCCTTTTATATATTCCCTTCTGTTTACCAAATATCAAATGGAAACTCACAAAAATATCAAAGAAAGGCTTAGCCTGAACCGAAGACCAGAATGGGCCCCACGAGAGTGACAGGGCATTCTTTGTAGGACCCACTAGGACGCTCCCTTAATTAATTACTTTAATTTTATTTTAAATACAAATTTTCCGGTAATTGTCTCCTGGATTTGCTACCAATATTGGATCTTTAATTTGTTTTATTATTTAATTACTGTATATTTTTCTTTGATTTTAATAATTATTGCTGTTTTGCTAATAATAATGTATACCTTTATTTTTTAGTTTTTAAAAATAATTATTAAAAATTTTCCTTTTCTATATTTTAAAAATAACTATTATACTGCTTATGGAAACTGTTATTTAAATTGACAACAAATTTGAGGAAATATATATGTATATTTATTGAATAAAATTAAAAATACAACTATATCGATAAATAAAAACTTTAACATAATGTTACGTTTATCTTCTTATTCCATGTCATGCAATGATTAATGCAGTTAATGTAATAAATTAATTATTTATAATTTAATATATTAATTACATCAATTATTGTTCAACACGTCAGTGAGTATGTTAAAAAAGCAAACATATCATTCCTCAAAATTTTATATTAACATATTTTATTTAGCAACAAACAAGATTGTATTGTGCTACATGTATACATTTTTTATCATTTTAATTCTATTTGACTATTAAGTTTGGTTCTGTATCGATTTTTTTCAAAAATGGAATAAAACGGATCTAACTTAGAAAAACAATTCTAAATTCTAATCGGGTCAGTTCTAAAATCAATTTTTTAAAGGTCGGAATAGAACAAAACCAAACCAAAATTCTCGGTTGAGTTTAATGTGTTCTGTAAATGCTAAAGATTGTTGGTATTGATTTTTTGGCAATTAATGAACATTGCATTTTATTCTGCAATCAATCTATACAACTATGCAAGGAATGTTAATTTTTTGAGATTATGATATCACGGTATTATCGGAAATTGTCTTTGGAAGTTCAATTCGATGATTGCATAAGATAAGATATCACAATGATTTTGGAATCCGTTCCTAATTCTTTGCTAGTATTTTCCGATTATGTCGCATCCAGTGTCACTGATCCAGACTTCGTGGGCACACGGTTTCCTCTTTCTGTGCGATTTATTTGGAGATGATATGAGAGATAAAAAAATAAAAAGATTTAATGCGCATTATTATTGATTTTTTGCTCACGCCTATATGAGGTGAGTGAATTATTATTTATTATTTGCTCACGCCTACGTGAAGGGGGAGAGTGATTATTCATTCAGTCTGTAAGAGACTGTATACACACTCTGTTAGGTTGAATTTCTTTGTTCTCTAAATGTGTTGGCTAATCGCATCCGAAGACAACATTGGGTGTTACTAACGGTGTAGAAGATGCATTCCTTGTGATCTTCATTAAAGCTCAGTCTTGGGAGGAAGCTGCCTGGAACTCGGGAGTTCTGATTGTGGGCAAGAAGATCTTGCTATTTATGGATTCCGGGAGAAGTCATCATTGACAAAGGAATCTTGTCACGATTAGATTCATAGAGGGATCGATCTCAAATCGAGGGGAGCTCGCAAAAAAGATTCACTAGGAAGTCAAGAAGAGACGGCGACAAAAAAAAAATAGTCTTGCTTTGTGTTAAACTGGATGTCTTATAACTTTGTAAACTTTGTGAATTAGCACCAACTATGATTATGAATAGTCTAATCTCTCTCTTAATCCAAGATAATATTAATTGAAATTGTTGACTAACTTTGAGAAATGATAGACACAAAGCATTGAGATTATGTTGTTCAACATGCAAATTACAGACACCCACGAAAAGACTCATTGCCCAACAACCTCAACTTCTGTTCTTCAACAAGTCTGAGATGATCAAACGAGGCACTTCAATCTTAATTAGAGTCAAATCTCCTTCTGACTCGAGTTAAAAAAAAAAAAGAAAAGAAATTCAAAGTCTCCATGTGCATAGAACTAAGAACCTGCTTTCATCTTTGTGCTCCTCCGGTTTGATGCAGCATTGCGTCTATTTCGTCTCCATCCTCCATCTCGAGCTAATTTCAGTCGAATGACAGTGAAATCCACAAAAGAAAAGAAGAAAAATTCAGATGAATAACTCGGAAAGACAGGGTACAGATTCCATATCCAACCAGAAGAACTAAAATAGAGAAAAGAAGGAAAGAAGATAAAACAAAATCCATAAATCATGATGCACAAAACTTAGTTTTGAAAAAGTTTTTTGACTAAAACTATTTAACGCTATCCTTTTGGAACAGAGAGAATCATCACATGAATCAAGTTTCAAATTTTCCATTCTTATATACTAGTTTCATGTTTTTACTCTAGACACTAACTTTACCTCATCTGGAGTCTGTTCTGCTCTAAGTCTGCGGCCATCAAACAAGAAAGCAATGGAGTTCATCTCCACTGACTGGCGATCGCAGTATGCTGTCATGAGTTTCCGCAACTGAGTGCTGCGTTTAATCCTGAAGAACACCTCATTGCCATCCTACAATTAAACATGTTAAAAGATGATTTAAATTTGGACAAGAGGATAATCTTGGTAGTCGAATATTATTAGTTTTACAAAAATTCGAGCATATGCAACATGACTTGGATGTTTCGTCCTCCAAAAGAAAACACTTGAACGATATAATACAATAATTGAAGTACACATAGGCCACAAGACCAGCCAGGTGACAGAAAAGTAAAGCCTGATTAGAAAAACTCCCTTTCATGTTCACAGTCAATACCCTCTTAACCAAATAGCAGACACCTCTCCAAAAAAAATGTCAAAAGTATTTTTTCAGCTGTCCAAAAATCCATTCGATCGACTGCTGTCTAAGCAAATAATCATATCCTAGTTAAGGATCCGACTGACAAGAAGAACATGTACGGCAAATAATACAATCAAATCCATGGAATGGGTGATGGAATCGGACCCTTTCGATATCAACAGATTGAGACCTAAGATGTTGAAGAATTTATTTCATAAAAGTGTCTTCATTTAGCTTCATAAAACAATCAATATCATGGCTAAAGGCATGAGCCTCAGCTAATCTACAACTCGAACATAAGTTCAATATAAACATTTCTAGTAACTATGGTTCCATGCAGTCCAGCCAAACTATCTGAAGGGCTCTCAAAGCCATCTTGGCTTGCAAGGCTTCAAAAAGATATCGTAAGCCTGATTGAGAATAACTAGAAAACATAACTTTCTGTTTAAAACCTTTTTCAAGAGAGATATCATGCACTTGAAATTTAACGAAAGAGCTTCTGATAGTTTTGAGCAGGTGATTTTTCAGAATATATTACTCAAGTGGTATCTATAAAATTTGAAATTTTAGTGTACCTTTTTTTTACTGCAAACAGATAAAAGTAAGAGTGGGGAAAATTGGGCCTAGCCTAAAATTTCAAAATCTCCCCCAAATAAGTTCAACAACAGAGTTCCACTTCCATTTTCCCTGCAACAAAACGGTCGCAGTTCATCCACCACCGTGCACAAAGGAAGGAAATTTCAAAAGAAAAGACCGAAAATGACGAATCCCGTGAAAAATTGAACAGGCTTGGACTCAAAGTTTGTAACGGAGAAAGAGGAAATGCAGAGAAAAAAGAAGAAATACCTGACCCTTGACTTTGAGATTAATGTGCGCAGACTGATCCGTCGGCTTCTTGTCTTCTTCCTGACCACCGCCGCTTCCTCCAGTTGCCGACATATGTCTTCACTACCCCCTTCTCCGTCGTCTTCTTGTCTCCCCAGTTTTGGAGTTTGAAGATTCGATCAGCTCTGCCAATTGAAATAAGAAGGGGAGATTCTGCGTCACAGCCAAACCCCACATTCTCAGCGTTGTTTACACGCCACTTTTAGATTCCATCGTTATCCATACATCATTGGATTTGCTTTTGAGGGTATTATAGTAAACTCCCGTAAAATTAAAATTCATTTTCCAAGTAAAAAATAAACCTTTATATTTACATTGTAATTATATCAAAATCTAGCTTCTTGACCGACGCCTTGACGTTTATTGTCAATCATAATTGATTAATAATTAAGATAAAATGGTTAAACATTCACTGCACAAAATAATGAGAATCGTGTTAAAAGAAAAAATTACAGTGTTGAATTAGAAGATAAATATAATATTATTCTTAATTAAATATCTTATATCGTTTTAACCTAATTTTTTATCACTGCAAGTGGGAATACTATTAGTTCATGTATCGACTGATTTTAAAATTCAATGTCGCTGATATCGTTTAATATTAACCAAGTCATTCATTCTTAGGATATTACATTGTTAACTCTTTTCACCAGTAATTATATTTTAGACTCATCATCTGGTCCAAAATTACTGGGTCGGTCTAAGCTCGACCTAGTCTAACTTAATGCTATGTTTAGTAGGTTCACGTATATTTTGATTTTATATAGAATTAAACATGCTTCTAATTTTGAATGAATGGTTAGTTCTCCGACTTTATCTAATGATTCTACTTATTCGGCCTCACGGCTCTGATTTTAAGTTTTGCATATGTGGCCCTAATATATGGGTTCTAGACCGACATAAAAAAATATTTATTTGATACAAGGTTATCAGCACCCGATGGTTCAACGTTGGTTTGTTCAACCTTGAACTATTACTTTTTGTTTGGATTAAGAATTACATTTATACTTTGATGACCAAATCTTACTAGATTCATACTTCTGATCATTAATCAAATACATATTCAAGCTAAGCTACTACTTAAAATTTTCTTATTCGTTCTATCTTTGCACAATGAACCAATGAATAAGTTGTTTAATTTAAAATAACAAAAATAAAGATTTTTGCAAACGTGTTTTTAATTAACAAATAATTAGTTGATTTTTGTTCATTTTACTATGTATTAAATATTTATTTTTAAATTTGATTTATCATTTGAAAATAGTGTAAAATAATTAATTATTTCTCATTATGATTATCAGTTAAATTTAGGGTAATTATTGATTTTAACCTATTATGCACTTTATTTCAGTTAGCCCCTTGTACTGAACAAATCGGCAAACCAAATCCTGTACTTTGATTCTGTTATCAGTTTTGACATTCCATCAACAATTTCGTTAAACCCTCATTTAAAAAATTATCAAACAATATTGGATTCACTTGCAATTTTTACTACATGTTCACTACTTAATGAGAAGATAATTTTAAAATTTGCGTGATTTTTTAACACATGTACGATTTATTGTAATTTTAGTTTAGTATTTTATACAAATATTATAATAAATCATACAAGTTTTAAAAAATTACGAAAATATTTCTATTATCTATTCATGATGTAGTAAACATGTGAAAATTATTTCAAATAAATCCAATATGTTTTGTTATTTGTTTAAAATTAATTTCAGTTTCTTATTTACTTTAAAAATTAATTTTTTAAAAAATAACAAACTATATTGAATTTATTTGAAAATGTTTTCACATGTTCATCCTATCATGGGTAGATAATAGAAAAAGTTGTGTGATTTTATAAAATTTGTATGATTTATTATAATATGTTTATAAATTAATAAAATAAAATTACAATAAATTGTACATATGTTAAAAAATCACAAAAATTTTCAGATTATATTCTCATTAAGTAGTGAATATGTGATAAAAATTTCAAGTAAATCCAATATCGTTTGTTAATTTTTTAAATTAAGGTTTAGCTAAATTTTTGATAAAATGTCAAAACTGATAACAGAATCAAAGTACAGAGTTTGGTTTGTCGATTTTTTTAGTACATGGGGCTAACTGAAATACAGTGATAGTACATGGTTAAAATCGATAATTACCCTTAAATTTATTTACCAAAAAAATTACTAAATTTAACATATTTTTAAGTGACATAAAAGATGAATTAATATTTTTATTCACAGAAATAAATAATGTTGAAATGATTATAATTGTAATTTAGATGAAATAATTATAAAAATATTACAAATAATTAAAATTTAAAATAAAATTAGTATAAATTTAAGCAGAATCAAGGAGCCTAATTGGGTTGAGGTCGGAGCTGTAGTCCCTTCAGTTCATCCTCCCATACCGGAAAGGCGGAATCCTCTTTTCTCCATTGTTTTGATCCTAGCGCTATTTCTATCCTTATGAGTCTTCTCTCTAAATGGATTATCCTACTTCTGTTTCCAGTTTTCCTTTATCTCTCCGTCTCTGGATCCGCCGTCGCCGACGAAGAATTTTTTGAGGAGCTGCTCCTCAAACCCTTACCTGATCGGAAAGTCCTCGCACATTTTCAATTCCAAAGCAGAGCTCCTTCCTCTAATTCGGACTCATATGGACGCCATCACCAACTCTTCCCCAAAGCCATTTCTCAGCTGGTTTGTTCCTGTCTTCTTTCCTTGTGTTTGCGGAAATGGATACTGGTTGTCGATTTTCTGCTTTCCGTTGATTAAAGTAGTGGGATCAGGATCGATAGTTTTCTCTGCGATTTTCTGGTATAAGGGACATTGGTTATTGCTAGCGTCAATTTTAGTTTCATTCTAATTTTTTAAGCTCAAGTTTTTTAGAGCTTCTTTTAAGTTTGCAACTCCATGCTAAATTTAACACTAGTCTGTATATTTAAAGAGGATTTTAGATGTTGTCTGAGAAATAAAGTCACCTTCTATCGCTGTTAAGAGAATAAGTAGGCATGATAGTCTTTAAAAGAGCTATGCTTTAGATAGTTATTTTTAGGTTTTCTTCTATTATGTCTTTCCATTCCCAGTCTGCTTTTCTCAACTTCTCCGGTGGATGTTGAGTACATAGAGTTACAAATCTGCAAATGATATTCAAATGATAGTACTTTGTGTCCTTTTGAATGCTTAGAAAAAGCACCAAGCTTATTAACAAACGTGTAAAAAAAATCCTGAATGATTATTGTGTACTATGTTGTCACAAGTAGGTAGTGAAAACGGACTTATTTTCTTTTGTTACCATTCTTCGTTCAAGCACATTCACAAATCATGCTGTTCATTTTCAACATGTATTTTGAAGTATTTTCTCTATCATAGAAAGTCATCTTTGTTTTTGGTAGTTAGGTTAGAATTACATTGTGTTGAGATATACTACTGACTCAGCATTGAGTAGATAACTTAGAGTTGTTAGTTGTTCTTAGTTTATAGAGATTTGATTTTATCTGTACATGCGTATTTGATTTTATTTCCTAGATTAGTTTATTCGATCATATTTATTAGGCATTAAGTTAGGTCTGAACACTTACATATATTTTAAATCATGAATGAGAATATAATTTTTTTTGCTCCAATATTTTATCTTTTATGGTATCAGAGCACTCCGATCAGTTTTTCTCTTCCGGTTTGTCTTCTTCACCGCGAAGAAGAACAGAGGCTAGTGCCCTAGCTGCCATCCGATGAAAGAGGAGAATGCCGAGGACACTCCGATCACTCGCAGAAGCTCTATTGTTCATTCCCTAGTCGCGCACCTCTATTCAGAACGCCGCAGGCCGCACATCGTTTGTTCCCCAATCGCGCTCATGCAGGGCAGTTTTGTGAGATCAAGTCTCAATTGAGGAAGGCCAAGCAAGGAGAGAAGAGTGTAACTCAATACTACACCGACCTCAAAACTCTATGACAAGAGTTTGATTTGTTCTATGATTACAAGTGGAACTGTGTAAAGGACAGTGCCTTATTTAAGAAAACCGTCTAGAAAGAGAGGATATTCAATTTCCTTGTAAGCCTAAACAAGGACTTGGATGAGGTGCGAGGATGGATACTTGGTCGAGATCCACTCCCAAGTACTCGTGAGGTGTTGTTGAAGTGCGCGGAGAGGAAAGTCGTTGACAGGTGATGCTCGGCCATGAGTCAACCTTTCCTACAGTAGAGACCTCAGCCTTGATGACCACTAAGCTAGATCAGCCCACTTAGAGGTATTCTAAGCGCTTAGATTGACCAGTCTGTAATTTCTGTCATAAACTCGGGCACATCAAAGCTAAATGTTGGAAGCTACATGGCAAGCTTGCAGATTTCACTCTAGCCAACAAATTCTCTCGTGACAACAAAGGAGGCTTCTGAGTCTCATATGAAGAATCTGCAACATTTCAGTCATCCAGTGACAGCTCTTTCTTCAACAAAGAAAACCTAGAACAATTGTATCATTCATGGAATTCACATCAGTCTGCTAATACCATATCCAATCTATCATCTTCTCTAGCACAAAAAAGTACTCATGCAGCAGTTTTTTGTGTCACATTAGATTAATCCAACCCTTGGATCATTGATTCAGGGGCTATTGATCATATGACAGATTCTTCTTATATGTTTTCAACCTATTTCTCTTGTTCTGGCAATCAAAAAGTCAAAATTGCAGATGGTTCATTGTCTGCAATTGTTGGAAAAGGTTCTATCATTGTCTTACCTTCTCTTACCTTAAACAATGTCCTTCATTTGCCCAACTTATCTTGTAACCTAATGTCTATCAACAAAATAACTCATGATTCTAACTGTCTAATCAAATTTGTGTCTACTAGCTGTGTTTTTCAAAACCAATGCTTGGGGAAGATGATTGACAATGCTAATGAAAGTGGTGGTCTTTACTGCTTTGCCTCAGACAACCTATCGAGTAAACGCATTCAGAAACCATGTTTCTCCAGTTTTTTATCTTTAGAGAATGAAATAATGTTATGACACTATAAATTTGGTCATCCTAGCTTTAGTTATTTGAAACATTTATTTCTTGTTTTATTCAAGAATAAAGATGTTGGTTCTTTTCAATGTGAGATTTTTCAATTTGCTAAACATGAGAGATCTGTTTATGCTACTTTAGCATACATGCCATCTATTAGATGATTATTTTTATTGATGATCATACAAGAAACACACGAATGTATCTCCTTAAAGAAAGCCGAAACTTTCAAAAATTTTAACTTTATGATTGAAATTCAATTTCAGTATCAAATTCAAGTTTTAGAACTCATAATGGGAGAGAATATTTTAACAACATTCTTGGTAAGTTTCTCGCGGAACAAAGCATTATCCACCATCGTTCGTGTATTGATACACCCCAACAAAATGGAATTGCCAAAAGAAAAAATCGACATTTATTAGAGGTAGCTCGAACTCTCATGTTTTCCATGAATGTACCTAAAAGTTTTTGAGGAGAGATCATACTTAATGTTGCGTACCTAATTAATAGGATGCCAAACAAAGTACTAAGCTATCAAACTCCCTTAAAAGCTTTACAATCATATTTTCCTCACAACAGATCTTTTACTTACTTAGTACTTAAAATTTTTTGTTATATTAGTTTTGTTCACATTCATGATCATAACCGAAATAAATTAGATCACAGGGCAATTAAATGTATTTTCTTAAGTTTTTCACCTACTCAAAAAGGATACAAGTGTTTTGATACGAGCTCAAGTAAAATGCTTGTTAGCATGAATGTCACATTCTTTGAAAACAAATATTTTTTTTAGAAAACTTCTCTTCAGGGGAAGAATAAGGAAACGAGTGAAAGTAAGTTTTGGGAAATTATTATTATGCCTACATCTTTTCTTAACTATGACCAAAACAGGACAACAAATGTAGAACCTGCAGTGACTATTGTTTCTACACCAAAAAAAGGTTTGAAACTGTGAGTAATGTGGCTACCACCTCTGAACTTCGTGTTTACTCAAGAATGACAGAAAAGCAACGTATTGATCCACTGCTAATTCCAATAGTGCCACCATCTGAACCAAGTGTTGATCCAAGTAATCTCAACTCTATTACTCCTATTTCATTTCCTCTTGATCTAACTCTAGAGTCTGACCACAGTGAACATGTTACAACCCCTGAGCCAAGCCAAGTGATCTTAGTGAACCCATAGCTCTTAGAAAAGGAGTACGTGAGTGTACCAAATATCCTATTGTTCGTCATGTGTCATATCATAAACTTTCACCTAGTTTTAGAGCTTTCACTACTAGCATCACTGATGATGAAATCCCAAAAACGATACAAGAAGTACTAAGTATTCCAAAGTGGAGGGAGGCTGTCCTAGGAGCATTGAAGAAGAATGAAACTTGGGAGATGATAGAGCTTCCAAAAAGAAAACACCTCATAGGCAGCAAGTGGATTTTCACAATCAAGTATAACTCTGATGACTCGATGGAAAGATACAAAGCTAGACTTGTAGCTCGAGGGTTTACTCAAACCTATGACCTAGATTATGAGGAAACATTTGTCCTAGTTGCCAAACTCAACACTGTTAGGGTCATACTTTCACTAGCTGCTAATCTGGATTGGCATCTTTTACAGCTTGATGTTAAGAATGCATTTCTTAATGGTGATTTAGAAGAAGAAGTGTTCTTGCAAGTGCCTCCAGGTTTTGATAATACGAGTGTAGTAGTGAAGGCTGCAGACTAAGGAAGTCCTTATACGGCCTCAAGCAATCCCCTCATGCATGGTTTGTGAGGTTTGCAAGGGCTGTCAAGGAGCACGGCTATTCACAAGCTCAATCGGATCATACACTATTCTATAAACACACTACAAGAGGTAAAATTATTATTCTGATTGTGTATGTGGATGATATAGTAATGACAGGAAACGATGAGATGAAGCTAGCAACATTGAAGAAGCTTCTAGTTCATCAGTTTGAGCTTAAGGATTTGGGAAATCTCAAGTTCTTCCTAGGTATGGAAGTAGATAGATCAAATAATGAGATTACTATATCTCAGAGGAAGTATGTGCTTGATCTCCTCAAAGAGACAAGTCTCCTTGGATGCAAGTCTGTCTCAACACCTATTGATCCTAATCAAAACCTCGTTCGAAGTAAAAATGAGGTGTCTGTGGACAAAGTCAGATATCAGAAACTTGTGGGAAATTGATATACTTATCTCATACAAGGCCTGATGTAGCCTATGCTATAGGCTTAGTAAGCTAGTTTATGCATTGTCCGGTTGAAGATCACCTCAGGGATGTCTACAGAATTCTATGTTACCTCAAAGGAAGTCCGGGCAAGAACATTATGTTTAGCAAAAGCCAAAACAGACAGATTGAAGTTTTTATAGATGCTGATTGGGAAGGATTTGAAATTGACAGGAGGTCTACATCAGTCTATTGCACATTTGTATGGGGCAACCTTGTGACATGGAAGAGCAAAAAACAACATGTTGTGGTAAGGAGCAGTGCTGAAGCTGAGTTCAGATAAATGACTTAAGGAGTTTGTAAAGTTATTTGGCTTAAAAGTATTCTAAAAGAACTAAAGATCGAGACTAATAAGCCAATAAAGCTGTTTTGTGACAACAAGTCAGCCATAACATTGCACATAATCCAGTGCAACACGACAGAACAAAACACGTGAAGATTGATTGTCATCTCATCAAAAAAAGACTCGAAAGAGGGAATTTGTATGCCATATGTTCCAATATCTGAACAACTAGCAAATGTCCTCACAAAAGGGCTCTTCAAGCAAGTGTTTGAAGATCTTTTAGTCAATCTAGCCATGATTGACATCTTTGTTCCAGCTTGAGGGGGAGTGGTGAGATATGCTACTGACTCAACATTGAGTAGATAACTTAGAGTTGTTAGGTGTCCTTTAGAGATTTGATTTTATTTGTACATGCGTATTTGATTTTATTTCCTAGATTAGTTTATTCGATCATATTTACTAGGCATTAAGTTAGGTCTGTACACCTGTATATATTTTAAATCATGAATAAGAATATAATTTTTTCTGCTCTAATATTTTATCTTTTACATTGCTTTAAAGTAAAACTTTTGAGATTATTTGAATCCACAGGTTCAAAAATATCGAGTTAAAGAAATGGAATTATCTTTCACCCAAGGTCGCTGGAACTACGAACGATGGGGTGGATTTGATCCAATATCAAGCAAAAATGCTAAGCCTCCGGGAGTTGAGCTCTGGGCTGTATTTGATGTTGCTTCAAATGAAGTTGATGCTTCTTGGAAGAATTTGACCCATGTTCTTTCAGGTCTTTTTTGTGCTTCAATCAATTTCCTGGAGTCTTCAACGATGTATGCTGCTCCTGATTGGACCTTACAAACCGCTTCAGGGAGCCTTAGATATGGTACATTACCTCGCGAGGCTATTTGTACTGAAAACCTAACTCCATGGTTGAAGCTTCTTCCATGTCGAGATAAAGCGGGGCTTTCAGCATTGATGGATAGGCCATCAATTTACAAGGGCTTTTATCACTCTCAACGGTTGCATTTGACCTCAAAGTATCTTGATGCAAATGATGAGTTGTTTGGAATGATCCTAGATCAAATGCTCACTGTTGTTCTTCAGCCAAAAACTCAACGAACTGGTGTAACCTCTTCCTTAGAAACAAAGCTTCAACCAAGTTGGTCTCTCAGTTCACTCTTTGGTAAAAAGGTCATTGGAGCATGTCTTCTTGCCAAGTCTAGTATTGTTTATCTTATGCTAGAGAGGGGTCTAACCACAGAGCTGAAGAATCTCCAGGGTCCAACAAGTCTAGCCTCAGAAGATATTCAATTTAACCCTGGTTTTGAACTTTCTATGGCCCCTGACAGAGTGTTTAAGGAGATGATTGGCTTGCATGAATTGAGCTCTTCCATTGTTTATGCATTTTCCATTGACAAGTACAGTGTTTTAAAGCCCTTTGATTTGGGTATCACTTGGAAAGTTCCTTTAGTTTGGTCATGTTTGCAAGCACCGTTACATGCTACTAGGTTCCTAATGGGTAGTGGGAATGAAAGAGGTGCTATTGCAATATCCTTGAAACCTACGCACTTGACTGAGATTTTCATACAATCTAAAGTGATCAAAGATAATTGTGAATTGCGCGTTAAAGTATTCCAAGTTGTTCCTTGGTATATTAAGGTTTATTTTCATACACTGAAAGTTTTTATTGATGAAAAACCCATGAAAATTGCTGATGCTGTTGAGAAAATGCGTGTTTCACCTTCTGAAGACAAGATCTCACCAGGCGTGATGGAGATATTTTTAAAATTTCCTTGTGGCATGAAATCTGCTTCTCTAACTATAGAATTTGACAAGGTAAACCCTGCAAGTTTTTATTATGATTTCAATTGCATGTGACTTGTTCTTTTCATGAAGTTTACTCTTAGATATACATACAACATGAAAGGATAGTTCCATGAAATTCGTAAACTGAGAAAACTAGTTTGTGGTTTTCTTCGACCAGAACATTCTTAATTATATTAGCAGTTTATCGATTCTATATATATGCTATTGATCAAGATGTTAAATGTTATTGTGAATGATTGATGTGAATATTATTGATGAATGTGCTCTGCAAAGTTTAATCTACTTTGACCAGCTGATCTCATGGAGTTATTATTTAAAAGGCCCCTGCAAATCTCTCTTTTAAGTTGCATCCATTGACACATTTTCCATACTCATTATCCCTCCCTTGCAACATCTTATTTGTCGATCTTATGGGGAGAACATCTTCTTTGTCCTAATGTTTATTTTAATTTTTCTGGATGCCGTAAATTTATTTGCTCTATTTATGAAATAAAAGGGAAGTAAAAGGACCGTTGTGGCAATAAAACAAGATAAGAGATCCTTCCTTTCTCATGTTAATCTGTGTTGTCTTCTTCTTACTTCCCCTATATCTGACCCCCGCCTCATTTAATTATTCTTATCTATTCAATATCATTTTTTAAAACCTCGAGGGTGTAATCTGCTTGTTTAGGAATAAATATTTCAGTTTTTATAGGTAGTACCTTCCATTCTTTGTACGCATGAGAGTATATGAGTAAAACATTTGAAGTTCAAAGTAAGAATACAAATGCATATATCTTCCAATTCAAAACCTTGCTGAATTTTTTGTTTAAGAAGCTCATTTTGTATAATGTTCCTCTGCAGACTTTGTCAATGAATGAGTTCTAATTTTCTGTAGGGTTTTTTGCACATTGATGAATATCCACCTGATGCAAATCAAGGGTTTGACATTCCGTCAGCTGTAGTCAGTTTTGCGGACTTCCATGTTCGCATGCAGCTGGCGAAAGATGATTCTTTGAACGACTCACCAATGCTGTCTAAATTTCAGGTACTATGAGATCTTGATTTATGGATGTTCCAGGTTGTCATTGTGAATTTCTACGTGTTGTCATGGGATAATGCCAAAACTTGTTAAATTGATATGCTTTCTTGAATTACTCCGTTTTCTTCCTATTCTGATTCAGTTGTAACTTTCTTTTTGTATTTTCTTCTTGGTTGACCATTCTGTTCTGTTCTATGCAGGAAGAAAGCCCTGTTCTTTCGTACACTGAAGCACTACTTGTACCTTTGACAACTCCTGATTTTAGCATGCCTTACAATGTTATCACAATTACATGCACCATATTTGCTCTGTACTTCGGATCCTTGCTCAATGTTCTTCGAAGGCGAGTAAATGAGGAGGAAAGATATTTGAAAGACAAAGGTAACTGATTTTTCTTTTGTTTTGGTTTTTTTTTAAATGCTGGTTATACTAAACGCTACAATGAGCTATATCAGAATATTCAAAATTTAGGCTAGGAGATTTACTGTAGAATTTTTTTACTTCTAGCAAATTGGGACAGTATACATTTTTTACTATTTGTTGGGCATTTGCCTTTTTGGTAGTGTAAAATAGAAAATGATGTAAGAATGTTTTATTTAGAGTGAAATATATTATGCTGGAGAATAATAAAATTAAGAAAAAAACTCTCAAAAAATAAAAATCACATATGTTTGCATATCCTGTTTGTGCTTGAATACTTCACATCCTAGAAATCATTATGATCTCTCTTAAATTTTTTTACTATGAGATTGATTTTATTCAAGGGAAAACGCTTGGTCAAGTCTTTAATTGGTTATGTATTTAGGTTGTCTTATATCTTATTTCTGGTTATTTTTTGTTTTGTATGTCATAGCCAACAGAGGAGTTCAGCTTCCTCAGCTCCTCTCGAAGCTCTTGGCAAAGCTTAGGGGACGGTCATGGAAACCGGCAGAGTCAGCTTCAACTTCATCTTCTTTTACAGGTTCAAAATTACTGTTTAAAGTCATATTAGTAGCTGCTCTTGCAGCAATTTGGCAATACTATTTGGGATGAGATCATCAAGGCAAGTGTTCATTTTTGGCTGTACAATATGTTTTAATTTAGGCCTCTTCTATGTAAAATACATAACCTCCCACTACCAGCATAACCCTAATGTTCTTAGTTGAGTCTGATCCTTTCTGAGGTGATTGAATTCTTGGCCATAAGATTATAGATATGATGCTCAAGATGAACGGTAGAGATTAAACAAGTATAGATATTTGATTCCATTTGATCATTCCCTCCTCTCTATTGTTGTTCTCTTTTATTGTAATTTTATAATTTCCTTTTCTTTTTCCTTCTCTCAAAATCCACTTTTATTTGTCAACAAGTTGTATTTTTTACAATTTCTTTTATCAAAATGAATTTCAATATATCTTCTGGTATGTCACTGACAGTTTGTCACGTGAAAGCACGCAGACGTAGTGTGAGGATTCAACTCAAACTTGTAGGGAACACAATCCCACATTGTTTGTGAGAGTGAGAAATACATAGTTTATAAATAGAATTTTCCTCATTATCCAGTACAATGCATTTTTGGATAATCTTAAGAAAATTTTTGTGCGGTCTCCGATTTTAAGTAGACAATATTGTATTTAGAGTACTGAGGACGTTACAATTACGAATTAATTAATGAGTTATATGCAAACATCACATTAAAAGATAAGTTGCGAGTGTAGAATTAGAAAGTGGATTTAACGTTAATGTGAAAAAAGTTTGAAAAGAATTCTTGTAAAACGAGGATGTTCATTTAAATTTTCACCCGTGATTTTTTGTTAAATTTTTAGTAAAGTGAAAAAGAGAAATTGACGCACTTGGCAACATCTAGTTGGACAGAATTCTAATAATCACAAATCATCAAATTTACTACTAATTACATGGTTGTTTAACAAACAAGGTAGGGATTCCGATGTTCCAATTTAGGGTTCTTTACTTCTAAAGAAGACCATCAAAAAAAAAAAAGTGTAATTGAGGAACAAAGAGAATCAATCCAGCCCTAAGAACCAGAAGTTTTAAGTGAACCAGCAAGGAATCTCTTCAATGGCTTCTCTCCTTCCTCTCCACACCCTTTAAGCATTGCCTTCTCTTTTTCTTCTTCTCCTTCCATTTCATATTCTTCTTCTGCAGACATGGCTGCCCTGGAGGTCAACCTCAAGTTACTTCTCCAACTTCAAGCCATGGACTTCCCCTTCGCTCGAGCAGCACGAGCTCTTCATTCTACATGTACTACTATCCAAACCTCGTTTATGCGTACTTTGAAATTGTTAACTCATATCTTACGAGTATTTGTGTTATTATATTATTAATATATCATCAAAATGACACGTAGAGACATTAGTTCTAACGTTTAGTTTATCTTAATTTTTTAAACATTGCGAATTAGTTCGGACCATACGCAACCTAACAATAACATTTTATTACTTCTTTATTTTAGGCGTGAACATTACTTAAAGACATGTTATGAGCTTTAGAAGTACTTTTTTTTTTTGGAAAATAATTCTCTAAAAGGTTTTTTACATTTTATCGTGTGATTTCTCTAAAAAAAAATTATTTCGATTTTCAAAACAAATTCTTTTTTAGGTAATGTTAGCATTGAAGAAGCTGTGAATTGGATCATTGATCATGAGAACGATCCCTTCATCGATCAAGCGCCTTCGGTAAATTTCTTTCTCCAAAATTCTTTCTTTTGAAGTTCGAGGGGGTGAACCCTAATTCGAACTTGGTCTAAAATAAAGTAACCAATTCAAGGTGAAACAAGTTAGCTTTTTTCCTCGCCATAACACGATTTAAATATATGTAGTGTCTTATATCCTGTTTTTATTTTATTTATTTGTGTATTTCAGGTAACATTTGATATTGATATCGAATCTTCTTCGTCATTTATTCTTTCAGAAGAAATGGGCAGGAAAACCAAAAAACTCATGTAATTATTAATCTTTTCAAATACTTGGTAACATTTTGATTATTTTGTTTTGGTCAAATTTAATCTCACAATTTTATAATATGGCTGGACACAATTCGGTTCGGTCCAATTGAATCAATATTTTTTGATTTCAAAACATAAGACCGAAACTGAACAAAACGACTTATTCAAAACTAACAAAACCAAATGAAGTTCGTATTAGACTTATGTAAAAGCATTTAATTGTAGAATTATTGATAATATTCAATATTTTCTCAAATTCTTGGAAATCTGCTTTTGTTCAGGGAAAGGGTGCAGAAGAACGAAGCTAAAAAAGAAAGGCATCAAAAAGAGGAAGAAAGGAGAAGGTAAATTCATTTTATTCAAATAAATAAATTGTTTATTTAAAATGATCGATTTTATTTGTATCTAGTTTATGAATTAAAACCATAATTACTTAACCTTAAATAATAATAGTCATTTAAAAAAAATATTTCATAATACGTTCGTGTTCTAATTAATGTATTAGTATTTCACATCTTTCACATGTGATGACAATTTTAATACATCTGAGTTATTGTGACAAACTCGATTTCGGTCACACTCATTTTCAGACACATTTGATTTGGATTGTTTTATGATTTTCAAAATCGAGTGTGTGACAAATCAAGTTAATCAAGTTAACTACACTAGGTAAAATGACCACTACAAGCAAAAATTATTAGAATTCAGTGTGATCCAATTTTTTTTTGGACTGGGCGGACTAAATACATGTGTGCGAGGACATCTCGCATCTTCACCTTCCATACCAGAAATTTCATATTCTGATATGATAATAGTATGTCATATTTTGTTCAGAGTAATCCTAAGTGTTTTGCACCAATAATTGTTTGACATGTCAATAAATTTTTTAAAAAACTAAAATAAGAGAGTACATATAAGGATTATTCATTTTTTCATACTCATGCACCAAAATAGCAAACTTCAACAAAATATCCGACCAAATATCGAAAGCCCAACAAATCATCCAGAGTTTTAAGTTAAAAAATCCGAGAGGTAGAGAATGAGAGAAACAGTGCTTTTGATTGATGTTCCATTTGTTTGGACAATCAGAGAGAATGAGGTGCGTCGAACAGCCCTGCAAATTTGAGGTAGGGAGACCGGTGATCAAATCAGACGAAACTGGTAGGAGACTGCAAAGATAGGTCGTTCTGAAAAGAGGGGCGTCGCCGGTTGGCCATTAAAGGCTGGTTGGCAGTTCTCTGTGAGAAGAAAGAGGTTCTGACGGCATACTTCTTCTTTGTGGGCAGCCAACTTGTGTTTTTCACAGCAGGCAATTGACCGTGGTCTTCTCTTCTTTGGCGTTCGGCAGATCAGAGTAAAGGCATTTTCCCCCGATGATCGAGCAGAAAAATCGGAACTGGTCGTCGGCCTTCAAGGAACGGTCGCTTTGCTGATCTGAAGATGGCAAAGTCTTTTTTCTTCTTCTATGATGAAGAAGACAACGATGCAAGGGAAAAAAGTTTTCCCTTCTAATTTTTCAAAAATACAAACCTGAAAAATTGTTCAATTCTAGAGAGAGCACGATAAAATGTCAACTTAGAAGGAGGAGAAAATTCAAAAGGATCGAAAAATTTTATTTCTGAAACGTCTGCATTTATCAAATCAGATTTTGTAGAACGTCCTCAAGGAGAAAACAACCGCCGCATTATGGTTAAAATTGGAGAAGCTCTGTATGAAAAAATTCTAACAAGTTAGTTTCATCTTAATCAATATTTTTACTCTCATCCATTGTTAGAAGGTACTTTTATTGAAGAACATTGAATCACATTCAAGAAAATAGTTTCGAATTAGGAAATTATGGATACAAATATGAGAAAGAAAATTTGTGGTTGATACTATTATTTTCGTTGTCTGCTTCATATGGTACTACTTTATGAAAAAATATTTTATGTAGTCGGGATACTATAACTCTATCAGAAGATTACGGTGCCTTGTTAACAAATAAGAAAATGAAACAGATTGTTGTTGGATCCAATTCTTAAAAAGAGAGACTCATGTGTAAGGTAGAACACAAGAGAAAAACAACGGAAGTGATAATGTTCAAAGTTAGAATAAAGTCAACAAATCGTGATAGAAGCGGCTACTTTTGTCCGAGTGCTGTAAATTACAGAATAAATTAAGAAAGCTGATGAGAAGAGAAACAAACAATAACGTCCTGTAAAACTGTCATTGCAATAGAGGACCATTGTAATAGAGATCTTCTAACTGTGTCGGAAGAAAATTCAAAGTCTTGCAAAAATTAGATTTTAGATTTAGTTTGTTCGTTTAATGTATTTCAATTGAATTTAGTTTTCAACATATGTGATTGTGTTAGAAGATGTTGTGTTGATGACTATTAGCACGTCTTATAAGATAGTTGGTATCGAGATAGTCAAAATCAAAATGTTTGATAGATTTGTCAGGACACTTGGTAATGTGCACCATGTTTTCTATTTTTGAAGAAAAATTTGATCTCGTTAAGTACTCTTGATTCGAAAAGGTACAAGTACATTGTTGTGGATGGTGTTATAAAGATCAGATCTACAAATTTATATATGTTGCAGGTCCTATCGTAATTGGTAATAAGACTATTACATTTGATAACTCACATTCTAGAGAGTTGTTTGAGAAGAATTAGAAGTCAAATCCAAGTGAAATTTAAGTTGGGATTTAGATCTACATCATAGCCAATATGTTAGCTTAGCTCAAACGTTTAGAGCGATGTTGTCACCAAATCTTCATAAGTTGTAGTTTCACATCTGTGTTCTATCACTAAAGGTAGATCCAAGAGGATAAATGTTAAACCTCCACGACTGATATGAGAAAACTAGTTAAATAGGTAATATATTGAATGTGTTAGGTTGTTGATTTTAGTGAAGAGTCTTCTTCATATTCGGATGCAGTTAATTGTGACACGATGCTAAAGATATGATGATATTGTAGATGAGGATATGTGATCTCAACTTGGTATCATTTTGAGGTTGCTCTTTAAGAATGTTTGTGGAAAAAAATGTTATTTTATTGCTGAAGTCTTAGAATATATATTTCATGTATTGAAATTCATGTCAAAGTGTGTATTGTTAGATTTTCATATTGACTCGGATTCTATTTGGTCGGACCAATTTGGCCACATTGTGAATCTCATTTTAAGATTCTTGTTTAATGTTATGAACTTCCATGTAAATATTAGTGTTTTGTTGTCTGCATTTTTCTTTTTGATTTTTCACAAAAACCATCAAACATTTGAAAATTTTTATCACTACAGGGGCCTGTCTTGCTAACGACCAAAAGTGCAAGGATAATTTTACTAAAAAAAATGTTTAGGGTATCAGTTGTTCTTAACTTCTAAATACATGAGTCACATAGCACTTTACTGTAATTATTTTAATAATAAATGTAATTATTTTTTCCTTAAATTAGGAATATGGAACTAATAAAGGAAGAGAAAGAAGAAGAAAAAAGCTCAAGAGAAAAAATACCTCGAAAACTCGAACAAGATAAGGTTTTCTCAAATTTAGTTCCATCTGCATCTGAAATTGATTTGTAACATCTCCAGTTTCTGACAGCATTTGTTCGTCTTTTGTAGGCAGAAAGACAAAGTAAGGTCGAATTGCTAGAGGAAAGACCGGAACCTATTAAATGTCTGTTAACGGTAGACAAACACTTTAAATAACGACTTATCCAACTTTGTCAAGTAATATCACTCGATTTTATGTAAAGTATTTTTGTATAACAAATATGATATCACGTATTAGAGCTGTAAAAATAAACTTCATTAAAAAGAATTTATTATATTTTTAAATTTGCAGAGTTCTTTGCCTCCTTCAACAATGTCCTCAAAAAAGGTTGAATGCATGAGAGAATGTCTAAAGTCTCTCAAGCAGAATTACAAGGTATCCTTTTTGTCCATTTTACTATTTATGTTATATTTTCGATAAGCTAAATACTATATTGCTTGTGAAAAAAGGATGATATCTATACAGTTCGAAGAGCCTTCCAAACCCTTTTGATCTACATCGGGAACGTCTCGAAACATCCCGACAATGAAAAATTCCGAAAGATTCGACTAAGCAATCCCATATTTCAGGTATGAAAGATGTTTCCTTTTCCATATTTTTCGATAAAACTAACACGAAATTTTTGGGACAAATTTCAGGAGAGGGTAGGGAGTTTGAAAGGAGGAATTGAGTTTCTTGAGGTTTGTGGGTTTGAGAGAAGAGAGGGAGGGTTTCTCTATCTTCCTCCACATAAAGTTGATGCAAATTCATTAAAATCTGCTGGATTTCTGTTGAACTCTGCCCTCTCAAACCCCTTCTTTGGAGTTCTATCACCTTGATTTTCACTTGCCTTTAATTTTTACCCTTTCAATTTCTTCTTTGTATATGTGTAATGTAATGACAATTTTACTTCAATTGTTTCAATTTGTTTGCGTTCATAAATAATCCATCACGGGTTGAATCAAACCCATTCGAGTATTTAGGTTGGGTCTTGAATTGTCCGAGTGAAACCAAAGTTCTTAGTTCTATTTTTAAAATAGTGTTTGAAACCAAATCGAATCAATATTGTACACTTAGATTTTTTTTTTTTTAATTTAAAGAAAGAGAAATCAAATCGACTAAACCAAATACTAAATTTAGACAAAATTGAGCAAACCAAAAAATTGATTTGGTTTCGATTTCGTTTTTAAACAGACCCAATTCAGTATCCATTTTCAACGCTCTAGAATCGAACGAGACTGATCTCATCCTTAGTCTTGAGTTTATTGTTTCGATTGTTAAATAAAATAATTTAATTTGACAGTTGTGAATTACTCTTAAAAAGTTTGGAAGATAAAGTGTACTTTTGTCTCTCCTGTGTTATTAAAAATTAAGTGTAACACTCGCACACTATGACCTTGATCGGACCAATCAAGTAGACTTGGGCAGGCCGGGCCGAATCGGAGATTAACTCTCTCTCAGCTCAACATACAATCAGAAAAGAATTTCTTTGTATTTACGAAGGGATTTGGGAAAAGCTTTAACATATGTTGTAGACGAGAAAAAGGTTGGAGATTTTTACGATTGTGGACTTCAATTTCACTCCCTCTCCTGTCTTGTGACGCAACTGTGCAATCGATTTTGTTTGCTCTGCGATTGACGGAATCGGTGCTAGGGTTTGGAAGCGGACGATTTTTTCCCTATATATTTTATCATGTATGCCGATCGGGAAGAATCTGAGTCGAGGAGGTCAGTCAAGGAGCGGCTCAATGGAAACTCCTTGGAAACGACTCTCCGACGCCGCCAAATTACTGGCAAGAGGTCCGATTTCTTATCTCATCTTTTGGGTTTCCTTCAAAAATATGCTTGTAAGGTGGAAAATAAAAACTCTCCTGTAGAAATTGGATTAGTTTACTTGTTTGATGTTTGTTGGCTTTTATTGGTTGGATTTTGGAACTTGCGGGATTGTTTTCCAATAGTTTCTTATTTTTGTTGGGTGTTATTTTTAGGATTTTTGAGTGGAAATTTATCTTTTGCTGTTTTGAATCTGTGATTGACAACACCTCTCTGGTCATTTTACTAAATTGTTCTCTTCATCGGGAAGTGCATTGTGATTGGCAACACTTTGATACGTTCCACTCTTTTCCATGGGGTATGAAATAACTTTGTTTTTCTTTCTCTATTTTGCTTTTATGTATCAACGAAGGCATTTTAGTAATCGGTTGCTGCAATTTGTCCCCTGCCAGCCTTTGTTAGGAGATGTACTCATGGTGTCATTGTTATTCTTGAGGGCTTGAGTTGGATTAGTAGGAATTTCTCTCAATGGCATTGTTATTGCATCAAAAATTTCTCTCTATGCCATTGTATGGCATCGTTACTCTTGACTTGAAGATTTTTTTTACCTTTCGTGATTTTTTTTTTTGGGTGAAAGGAGAAGTAATGGTCAACCTGGTCACATATTTTATAATCTGCTCATTCCTATCTTTTAGTGTTCCAGATTTTCTTATTAATGTTCGAGTTGTGTACTTTCCAGGCAGAGGGATGATGACAATCAAGCAGCTATTCTGCGGCATGGGCGTGAACCCAAGTGATCACGAGCTGGACGAAGACCCTCGTGGTAGACATTAGGAAGCAGAAAAAGGAGAAAGTGTTCTGAATATTTTACAAAATGAAACAGATTATAATAAAACTAGAGTAATCATCATCAACTCTGGAACGTTCTAGAGCTGATGAGAAGCTCAGAGGATCCGAGCTCGAGCCCACACCATATCCCACATAAACATCCCTACATAATCATCGCTTTTCTTTTCAGTTCTAGACGCCGTTCTTTAGCAGCCCGCAAATAGCAATTCTGCATTCATCGCCTCCCTCTTTTTTTATCGCATCGCAGTTTCCCTTCTTCGCAGTTCTAGTCTGTTTCTTTACAAGTGCCGGAAACCGCAAGAGGTTTTTTTTCAGGTAAGTTTTTGGTCAAATTTTTTAAGCTGAAATGGTGAGACGGGACCCGTTATTAGAGCGGCACTTGCTAAGTTTAGTTCAATAAACGGCAAGTACGCCGATGAAGCGTGCGTCCTTAGCGTTATGGACAATGTTTACTATTACAATGTCATGCTTAGTGACTACGCTAACATGTAGCGATTTGCATTTGCCATCTCCATATACCGAAAGATGATTTCTCGTGGAGTTATACTTAATTTTAGGACTCTTGGTATCCTAGGTAGGTGTTTCTCCCGTATGAATTTTGTGGACCATGCCTTTGTTGTAATGTGAAAAATATGGAAAATGAGGTTTGTTCCTGATGTAGCCACCTACACAAATTTAATAGAGGGATTGATTAATCAGGATAGGATTGAGGATGCTACTGTTTTACTTGTTAAAATGGACAAAATGGGGTGCCCTCCAGATTTATTTACGTAGCATTGCCTCATTAATGGACTGTTTAAACATGGTAAGGGAGGTATGGCGGAGGTATGGCGATGAGATTATTTGCGGATGTGGAAGCTAAAGGTATCAATACCAATGCTGTACTTTATCATGCTGTGATCAAGGGGTGCTACAAAACTAGAGAAATTGAAGTCATTTTGGATGTGCACAGAAAAATGCTTCGAAGGAAGCCCTGAACTATAACACATGAAATCCTCGTTAGTCTTAAATTGGGGCCGATTTCTGCTTAAAAATTGATTGCTGTGAATACTATTGCTTGTTTTTCTTTTTTTCTTTTGGGATTTCTATTGATCGGCGATAATAGATTTTGCATAATCTGTTGAACTATGGAGTCTTAATTTTTCTTATATTCTGCTGGATTCCTTCTTTTTCTTTAGGGATTTTTGTTGATCGGCGATAATAGAATTTGCATAATCTGTTGAACTATGGAGTCCTGATAATGTTCTGGATACCCCACTTTTATATTCTACAACTTATTCTTGTAACACCATAATTTTTAATTATTTATTTTAATTTAGCAGATTCATAAAAAGACACGATCTATTATACAACTCTTATAATCGCAGATTCAACTGCTCTCACTTTGAATTTTTCCTTATTCATGCATAAATTCTCCAGCAGAATATATGAAAAATTTATGCATGAATAAGACTCCATAGTTCAACAGATTATGCAAAATCTATTATCGCCGATCAACAGAGATCCCAAAAGAAAAAGAAGGAATCCAGCAGAATATAAGAAAAATTAGGACTACATAGTTCAACAGATTATGCAAAATCTATTATCGCCGATAACAGAAATCCCAAAAGAAAAAAAAGGAAAACAAACAATAGTATTCCCAGCAATCAATTTTTAAACAGAAATTAACCTCAATTTAAGACTAACGAGGATTTCATGTGTTATAGTTCAAGGCTTCCTTCGAAGCATTTTTCAGTGCACATCCAAAGCGGCTTCAATTTCTCTAGTTTTGTAGCACCCATTGATCACAACATGGTAAAGTACAGCATTGTGAATGATACCTTTAGCTTCCATATCCGCAAATAATCTCATCGCCATGTCTCCTTTACCATGTTTAAACAGTGCATTAATAAGGCAATTGTACGTAAATAAATCAGGAGGGCACCCCATTTTGTCCATTTTAACAAGTAAAACAGTAGCATCCTCAATCCTATCATGATTAATCAATCCCTTTATTAAATTTGTGTAGGTGGCTACATCAGGAACAAACCCCATTTTTAATATTTTTCCCATTACACCAAAGACATGGTGCACAGAATTCATATGGGAGAAACACCTACCTATGATACCAAGAGTCCTAAAATTAGGTGTAACTCCACGAGAAATCATCTTCCGGTATGTGGAGATGACAAATGTAAATCGCTTCATGTTAGCGTAGTCACTAAGCATGGCATTGTAATAGTAAAAATTATCCATAACGCTAAGGACGCAAGCTTCATCGGCATACTTGCCGTTTATTGAACTAAACTTAGCAAGTGCCGCTCTAATAACGGGTCTCAGTCTCACCATTTCAGCTTAAAAAATTTGACCAAAAACTTACCTGAAAAAAACCTCTTGCGGTTTCCGGCACTTGTAAAGAAACAGACTAGAACTGCGAAGAAGGGAAACTGCGATGCGATAAAAAAAGGGGGAGGCGATGAATGCAGAATTGCTATTTGCGGGCTGCTAAAGAACGGCGTCTAGAACTGAAAAGAAAAGCGATGATTATGTAGGGATGTTTATGTGGGATATGGTGTGGGCTCGATCTCGGATCCCCTGAGCTTCTCATCAGCTCTAGAACATTCAAGAGTTGATGATGATTACTCTAGTTTTATTATAATCTGTTTCATTTTGTAAAATATTCAGAACACTTTCTCCTTTTTCTGCTTCCTAATGTCTACCAGCTCGTGATCACTTGGGTTCACGCCCATGCCGCAGAATAGCTACTTGATCGTATGACACATGCAGCAGGTGCTCATGCTGAAGATCAGCACTGCGTTGTTTTGTTCTGTTTTTTTTTTTTTCATGGTTCCTGTATTTGTAATATTTCGGCGGCTTTGCAGTCTGACAAACTGCTTTGTTGCTACAGTGCTGGAGTATTACAAGCTTGCATTTTTCATTATTCATTTTTTTTTCAACTTTATGAACTTCCCATTCAAAGCTGAGTTTGTTTAAGATATAGTTCTTCAAACTTAATTTGACCTTGATGGCGTTGGCGGTCACTTGCATGTTTTTCCAGTTTGTGGAGAGTGGTTGAAGAGACTATTTTGCATTCTTTTGTTAATTGGGAAAAAATTAGTTATGGTCATTGCTGATTTCTCCTTTTTCCTCTTTTGATTGCAGAAGATCAAACTAGAATTTCAGCTAATTATCGTAACAAGCGCAGAAGAGCTTCTCAAAATCATATGATTGCAAATTATGATTTGTACATAAATTTGGAGGGCAGTAATAGTTCTACGGTAAAGCAATACTCACTAGTTTTCTGACTATTTTATCTTGTTTATTTCTTGCATCAGTTTTCTTTTTTGTTAAATGGGTTTGATATTTACGTTGTTGATGTTAAATTTTTAGCAATTTCCATAGTTAATATTTGTGCTTTCTGGATCAATTGATAATTACTTGATACTCTAGTGGCTGGGGATAGGTAGAGATGGTGGAAGACTAATTTGCTTTCCATTACATAAACCCAACCCACCTCATCATCTTTTTGTTCAAACTACTGTCAATGAAGGAGTACCTTCGAATAATGAGGAGACTGTGGAAGAGGAACGCCATGATGATGAGGAAAATGCCTGTCATTTACAACCAGACGAGTAATAGCATGCTCGTTTTGCTGTAGGCCGCCATCATTACTGAAAGCCAAGATCTGGCTGAACGTTTTATAGTAAAATGGATGCTGAGGTTGTCAAGAAGTAATAAGAAGCAATGTTTCAGAGTTTACAGCAGAAGACCTTGTCATGGTCTATTGCTAGACCACACTTGCAACAAACGCAAACCAAAAAATTATGGCCCTTTCAAAGTCCTCAAGAAGATCAACCAGAACTCATATATGATTGACCTTCTCCCTGGCTTGAACATCTAGTTGAACTTCAATGTTTCGGATGTTCACAACTATATGCCATTAGATGACGTCTAAGCTGCGTCAAACTTAACTTGATGACGTGTTTCTTTAAGTGAGAGACACTGGTGAAGAACATAGTTTTTTCTGCTAGTATTGCTTTAATAATGTCAACCTCATAGTCATGAGTGGGATAATGCAGAAAAGCAAATAGTGCTTCCCGGTGGCGGTAAAATTGTCACTTTTAAAATTTCTACTCTTGCATCGAATATTGGTTAAATTGTATATGGTTGTCTACGTATTTGAATTGGCTAGTTTTAACTAGATTGGAAGATCAAGATGTTGCGACATTCATGTATCATGGGAGGCAAAACTAGTTAGATAAAAAAAAATAAGTGAATGAAATGGAGCAGTGTAGCGGACATGGAATTAGATATGTCCCATTCCAAATGTTATGCTGTTGAGATCGAGTAGACGAATGAGCCTTCTGCTTATGTCTTTTATGCATTTAGAGAATATAAAGATTGTGAAACATAATATAGAAGCATCTAAACCTTGTAATTGTTTTTTACACTCAGTAAATTTATGCATCATGGCTCTGGATTTGTTAATATATTATTTTTTTGAGGATAAATTTGTGCAAAGTTACGCTCATCATATCGTATAAATTTGCAGACGGAGAAGGAGCCTATTTTCAACTGTCCTATCTGCATGGCCTCCTTCGTTGAAGAAACATCGACAAAGTGCGCTCTAAAAAAATTACGTGACATCGTAAATTTAACATTTTTTTAAGTGACATAGACGAAGAATTAATATTTTTATTCACAGAAATAAATAATGTTGAAATGATTAATAATTGTAATTTAGATGAAATAATTATAAAAATATTACAAATAATTAAAATTTAAAATAAAATTAGTTAAAATTTAAGCAGAATCATGGAGCCTTAATTAGGTTGAGCTCGGAGCAGTAGTCCCTTCAGTTCATCCTCCCATACCGTAAAGGCGGAATTCTGTTGATTAAAGTAGCGGGATCAGGATCGATAGTTTTCTCTGCGATTTTCTGGTATAATGGACATTGGTTATTGCTGGCGTAAATTTTAGTTTCATTCTAATTTTTTAAGCTCTAGTTTTTTAGAGCTTCTTTTAAGTTTGCAACTCCATGCTAAATTTAACACTAGTCTATATATTTAAAGAGGATTTTAGATGTTGTCTGAGAAATAAAGTCACCTTCTATCGCTGTTAAGAGAATAAGTAGGCATGATAATCTTTAAAAAGGGCCATGCTTTAGATAGTTATTTTTAGGTTTTCTTCTATTCTGTCCTTCCATTCCCAGTCTGCTTTTCTCAACTTCTCCTGTGGATGTCGAGTAAATAGAGTTGCAAATCTGCAAATGATATTCAAATGATAGTACTTTGTGTCCTTTTGAATGCTTTTAGAAAAAACACCAAGCTTATTAACAAATGTGTAAAAAAAATCCTGAATGATTATTGTGTACTATGTTGTCACAAATAGGTAGCGAAAACGGACTTATTTTCTTTTGTTGCCATTCTTCGTTCAAGCACATACACAAATCATGCTGTTCATTTTCAACATGTATTTTGAAGTACTTTCTCTATCATAGAAAGTCATCTTTGTTTTTGGTAGTTAGGTTAGAATGACATTGTGTTGAGATATGCTACTGACTCAGCTCTGAGTAGATAACTTAGAGTTGTTAGCTGTCCCTAGTTTATAGGGATTTGATTTTATCCGTACATGCGTATTTGATTTTATTTTCTAGATTAGTTTATTCGATCATATTTACTAGGCATTAAGTTAGGTCTGAACACTTGTATATATTATAAATCATGAATAATAATATAATTTTTTTTGCTCAAATATTTTATCTTTTACGGTATCAGAGCACTCCGATCAGTTTTTCTCTTCCGGTTTGTCTTCTTCACCGCGAAGAAGAACAGAGGCTAGTGCCCTAGCTGTCGTCTGACGAAAGAGGAGAACGCCGAGGACACTCTGATCACTCGCAAAAGCTCTGTTGTTCGTTCCCCAGTCGCGCACCTCTGTTCAGAACGCCGCATGCCGCACATCGTTTGTTCCCCAGTCGCGCTCATGCCGGGCAGTTTTTTGAGATCAAGATTCAATTGAGGAAGACCAAGCAAGGAGAGAAGAGTGTAACTCAATACTACACCGACTTCAAAACTCTATGACAAGAGTTTGATTTGTTCAATGATTACAAGTGAAACTGTGCAAAATATAGTGTCTTATTTAAGAAAACCGTCGAGAAAGAGAGGGTATTCGATTTCCTGGTAGGCCTAAACAAGGACTTGGATGAGGTGCGAGGATTGATACTTGGTCGAGATCCACTCCCAAGTACTCGTGAGGTGTTTGCTGAAGTGCGCGGAGAGGAAAGTCATTGACAGGTGTTGCTCGGCCATGAGTCAACCTTTCCACAGCAGAGACCTCAGCCTTGATGACCACTAAGCTAGATCAGTCCACTTAGAGATATCCTAAGCCCTCAGATCACCAATCTGCGATTTATGTCATAAACTCGGGCACATCAAAGCTAAATGTTGGAAGTTACATGGCAAGCCTGCAGATTTCACTCCAGCCAACAAATTCTCTCGTGACAACAAAGGAGGCTTCTGAGTCTCATATGAAGAATTTGCAACATCCCAGTCATCCAGTGACAACTCTTTTTTCAACAAGAAAAACTTAGAACAATTGTATCGTTCATAGATTTCATATCAGTCTGCTAATACCACATTCAATCCGTTATCTTCTCTAGCATAAAAAGGTACTCATGCAGCAGATTTTTGTGTCACATTAGATAAATCTGACCCTGGATCATTGATTCAGGGGCCATTGATCATGTGACAGATTCTTCTTATATATTTTCAACCTATTTCTCTTGTTCTAGCAATCAAAAAGTCAAAATTACAGATGGTTCAATGTCTGCAATTGTTGGAAAAAGTTCTATCATTGTCTCACTTTCTCTTACCTTAAACATTGTCCTTCATTTGCCCAACTTGTCTTGTAACCTAATGTATGTCAACAAAATAATTCATGATTCTAACTGTCTAATCAAATTTGTATCTACTGACAATGTTTTTCAGGACCAATGCTCGGAAAAGATGATTGACAATGCTAAAAAAAGTGATGGTCTTTACTACTTTGCCTCAGACAACCTATCGAGTAAACACGTTCAGAAACTATGTTCCTCCAGTTTTTTATCTTTAGAGAATGAAATAATGTTATGGCACTATAGACTTGGTCATCCTTGCTTTGGTTATTTGAAACATTTATTTCATGTTTTATTTAAGAATAAAGATGTTGGTTCTTTTCAATGTGAGATTTGTCAATTTGTTAAACATAAGAGATCTTTTTATCCTACTTTAGCATACATGTCATCTAAATCTTTTTCCCTTATTCATAGGGACATGTGGGGACCATCTAGGGTTAGAAATTTATCTGGCACTAGATGATTTATTATTTTTATTGATGATCATACAAGAAACACATGAATTTATCTCTTTAAAGAAAAATTTGAGGTTGCTGAAACTTTCAAAAATTTTAACTTTATGATTAAAATTCAATTTCAGTTTCAAATTCAAGTTTTTAGAACTCATAATGGGAGAGCATATTTTAACAACATTTTTAGTAAGTTTCTCGTAAAACAATGCCGAAAGAAAAAATCAACATCTATTAGAGATATCTCAAGCTCTCATGTTTTCCATGAATGTACCTAAAAGTTGTTTTGTGACAACAAGTCAGCCATCAACATTGCACAGAATCTAGTGCAACACGATAAAACAAAACATGTGGAGATTGATTGTCATTTCATCAAAAAAAAGACTCAAAAGAGGAAAAATTTGTATGCCATATGTTCCAACATCTGAAAAACTAGCAAATGTTCTCACAAAAGGGCTCTACAAGTAAGTGTTTGAAGATCTTCTAGTCATGATTGACATCTTTGTTCCAGCTCGAGGGGGAGTGGTGAGATATGCTGCTGACTCAGCATTGAGTAGATAACTTAGAGTTGTTAGGTGTCTCTAGTTTATAGGGATTTGATTTTATCTGTACATGCGTATTTGATTTTATTTCCTAGATTAGTTTATTCGATCATATTTGCTAGACATTAAGTTAAGTCTGTACACCTAGATATATTTTAAATCATGAATAAACATATAATTTTTTTTGCTCCAATATTTTATCTTTTACATTGTTTTAAAGTAAAACTTTTCAGATAATTTGAATCCACAGGTTCAAAAATACCGAGTTAAAGAAATGGAATTATGTTTCACCCAAGGTTGCTGGAACTACGAACGTGGGGTGGATTTGATCCAATATCAAGCAAAAATGCTAAGCCTCCTGGAGTTGAGCTCTGGGCTGTATTTGATGTTGCTTCAAATGAAGTTGATGCTTCTTGGAAGAATTTGACCTGTGTTCTTTCAGGTCTTTTTTGTGCTTCAATCAATTTCCTGGAGTCTTCAACGATGTATGCTGCTCCTGATTGGGCCTTACAAACCGCTTCAGGGAGCCTTAGATATGGTACATTACCTCGCGAGGCTGTTTGTACTGAAAACCTAACTCCATGGTTGAAGCTTCTTCCATGTCGAGATAAAGCGGGGCTTTCAGCATTGATGGATAGGCCATCAATTTACAAGGGCTTTTATCACTCTCAACGGTTGCATTTGACCTCAAAGTATCTTGATGCAAATGATGAGTTGTTTGGAATGATCCTAGATCAAATGCTCACTGTTGTTCTTCAGCCAAAAACTCAACGAACTGGTGTAACCTCTTCCTTAGAAACAAAGCTTCAACCAAGTTGGTCTCTCAGTTCACTCTTTGGTAAAAAGGTCATTGGAGCATGTCTTCTTGCCAAGTCTAGTAGTGTTTATCTTATGCTAGATAGGGGTCTTACCACAGAGCTGAAGAATCTCCAGGGTCCAACAAGTCTAGCCTCAGAAGATATTCAATTTAACCCTGGTTTTGAACTTTCTATGGCCCCTGACAGAGTGTTTAAGGAGATGATTGGCTTGCATGAATTGAGCTCTTCCATTGTTTATGCATTTTCCATTGACAAGTACAGTGTTTTAAAGCCGTTTGATTTGGGTATCACTTGGAAAGTTCCTTTAGTTTGGTCATGTTTGTAAGCACCGTTACATGCTACTAGGTTCCTAATGGGTAGTGGGAATGAAAGAGGTGCTATTGCAATATCCTTGAAACCTACGCACTTGACCGAGATTTTCATACAATCTAAAGTGATCAAAGATAATTGTGAATTGCACGTTAAAGTATTCCAAGTTGTTCCTTGGTATATTAAGGTTTATTGCTGATGTTGCTGAGAAAATGCGTGTTTCACCTTCTGAAGACAAGGTCTCACCAGGCGTGATGGAGATATTTTTAAAATTTCCTTGTGGCATGAAATCTGCTTCTCTAACTATAGAATTTGACAAGGTAAACCCTGCAAGTTTTTATTATGATTTCAATTGCATGTGAATTGTTCTTTTCATAAAGTTTAATCTTAGCTATACATACAACATGAAAGGATAGTTCCATGAATTCGTAAACTGAGAAAACTAGTCTGTGGTTTTCTTCGACCAGAACATTCTTAATTATATTAGCAGTTTATCGATTCTATAAATATGCTATTGATCAAGATGTTAAATGTTATTGTGAATGATTGATGTGAATATTATTGATGAATGTGCTGTGCAAAGTTTAATCTACTTTGACCAGCTGATCTCATGGAGTTATTATTTAAAAGGCCCCTGCAAATCTCTCTTTTAAGTTGCATCCATTGACACATTTTCCATGTCGCATTATCCCTCCCTTGCAACATCTTATTTGTCATTCTTTTGGGGAAAACATCTTCTTTGTCCTAATGTTTATTTTAATTTTTCTGGATGCCATAAATTCATTTGCTCTATTTATGAAATAAAAGGTAAGAAAAAGGACCGTTATGGCAATAAAACAAGATAAGAGATCCTTCCTTTCTCCTGTTAATCTGTGTTGTCTTCTTCTTACTTCCCCTATATCTGACTCCCGCCTCATTTAATTATTCTTATCTATTCAATATCATTTTTTAAAACCTCGAGGGTGTAATCTGCTTGTTTAGGAATAAATATTTCAGTTTTTATAGGTAGTACCGTCCATTTTTTGTAGGCATGAGAGTATATGAGTAAAACATTTGAAGTTCAAAGTAAGAATACAAATGCATTTATCTTCCAATTCAAAACCTTGCTGAATTTTGAAGCTCATTTTGTATAATGTTCCTCTGCAGAGGGAGATTGACTTTGTCAATGAATGAGTTCTAATTTTCTGTAGGGTTTTTGCACATTGATGAATATCCACCTGATGCAAATCAAGGGTTTGACATTCCGTCAGCAGTAGTCAGTTTTGCGGACTTCCATGTTCGCATGCAGCTGGTGAAAGATGATTCTTTGAACGACTCACCAATGCTGTCTAAATTTCTTGTACTATGAGATCTTGATTTATGGATGTTCCAGGTTGTCATTGTGAATTTCTACGTGTTGTCATGGGATCATGCCAAAACTTGTTAAATTGATATGCTAGCCTAGAATTACTCGTTTTAAGAAGCTCATTTTGTATAATGTTCCTCTGCAGAGGGAGATTGACTTTGTCAATGAATGAGTTCTAATTTTCTGTAGGGTTTTTTGCACATTGATGAATATCCACCTGATGCAAATCAAGGGTTTGACATTCCGTCAGCAGTAGTCAGTTTTGCGGACTTCCATGTTCGCATGCAGCTGGTGAAAGATGATTCTTTGAACGACTCACCAATGCTGTCTAAATTTCTTGTACTATGAGATCTTGATTTATGGATGTTCCAGGTTGTCATTGTGAATTTCTACGTGTTGTCATGGGATCATGCCAAAACTTGTTAAATTGATATGCTAGCCTAGAATTACTCTGTTTTCTTCCTATCCTGATTCAGTTGTAACTTTCTTTTTGTATTTTCTTCTTGGTTGACAATTCTGTTCTGTTCTATGCAGGAAGAAAGCCCTGTTCTTTCGTACACTGAAACACTACTTGTACCTTTGACAACTCCTGATTTTAGCATGCCTTACAATATTATCACAATTACATGCACCATATTTGCTCTGTACTTCGGATCCTTGCTCAATGTTCTTCGAAGGCGAGTAAATGAGGAGGAAAGATATTTGAAAGATAAAGGTAACGGTTTTGTTTTTAAATGCTGGTTATACTAAACGTTACAATGAGCTATATCAGAAGATTCAAAATTTAGGCTAGGAGATTTACTGTAGATTTTTTTTACTTCTAGCAAATTGGGACAGTATACATTTTTTACTATTTGTTGGGCATTTTCCTTTTTGGGAGTGTAAAATAGAAAATGATGCAAGAATGTTTTATTTAGAGTGAAATATATTATGTTGTAGAATAATAAAATTAAGGAAAAAACTCTCAAAAAATAAAAATCACGTATGTTTACATATCCTGTTTGTGCTTGAATACTTCACATCCTAGAAATCATTCTGATCTCTCTTAAAAATTTTTACCATGAGATTGATTTTATTCAAGGGAAAACGCTTGGTCAAGTCTTTAATTGGTTATGTATTTAGGTTGTCTTGTATCTTATTTCTTGTTATTTTTTGTTTTGTATGTCATAGCCAACAGAAGAGTTCAGCTTCCTCAGCTCCTCTCGAAGCTCTTGGCAAAGCTTAGGGGACGGTCATGGAAAACGGCAGAGTCAGCTTCAACTTCATCTTCTTTTACAGGTTCAAAATTACTGTTTAAAGTCATATTAGTAGCTGCTCTTGCAGCAATTTGGCAATACTATTTGGGATGAGATCATTAAGGCAAGTATTCATTTTTGGCTGTACAATATGTTTTAATTTAGGCCTCTTCTATGTAAAACCCAGTTGAGTCTGATCCTTTCTGAGGTGATTGAATTCTTGGCCATAAGATTATAGATATGATGCTCAAGATGAACGGTAGAGATTAAACAAGTATAGAAATTTGATTCCATTTGATCATTCCCTCCTCCCTATTGTTGTTCTCTTTTATTTCACATTTATGGTGTAATTTTATAATTTCCTTTTCTTTTTCCTTCTCTCAAAATGGCACTTTTATTTGTCAAAAAGTTGTATTTTTTACAATTACTTTTTTTATCAAAATGAATTTTAATATATCTTCTGGTATGTCACTGACAGTTCGTCATGTGAAATCACACAAGTATAGTGTGAGGATCTAATTCAAACTTGTGGGAGAACACAATCTCACATTGTTTGAGAAATTGAGAAATACATTATTTATAGGTAGAATTTTCTTCATTATCCAGTACAATGTGTTTTGGGATAATCTTATGTGTGGTCTTCTATCCTAAGTAGATAATATTGTATTTTGAGTACTGAGGACGTTATAATTACGAATTAATTAATGAGTTATATGTAAACATCACATTAAAAAATAAATTGAGAGTGTAGAATTAGAAAATAGATTGAACGTTAATGTGAAAAAAGTTTGAAAAGAATTATTATAAAACGAGGATGTTCATTTAAATTTTCACCCGACATTTTTTTGTTAAAGTAAAAAAGAGAAATTGATGCACTTGGCAACATCTGGTTGGACAGAATTCTCATAATGGCAAATCATCAAATTTACTACAAATTACATGGTTGTTTAACCAACAAAGTAGGATTCCGATGTTCCAATTTAGGGTTCTTTACTTCTAAACAAGACCATCGTAAAAAAAAAAAAAAAAAAGTGTAATTGAGTAACAAAGAGAATCAATCGAAACCTAAGAACCAGAAGTTTTAGGTGAACCAGCAAGGAATCTCTTCAATGGCTTCTCTCCTTCCTCTCCACACCCTTTAAGCATTGCGTTCTCTTTTTCTCCTTCTCCTTCCATTTCATATTCTTCTTCTAAAGACATGGCTGCCCTGGAGGTCAACCTCAAGTTACTTCTCCAACTTCAAGCCATGGACTTCCCCTTTGCTCGAGCAGCACGAGCTCTTCATTCTACATGTACTACTATCCAAACCTCGTTTATGCGTATTTTGAAGTTGTTAGCTCATATCTTACAAGTACTTATGTCATTTATTCATTGATTTAATATTATTAATAGATCATTAAAATGACACGTAAAGACGTAAGTTCTAACGTGTAGTTTATCTTAATTTTTTTAATATTGTGAATTAGTTCGGACCATACGCAACCTAACAATAACATTTTATTACTTCTTTATTTTAGGCGTGAACATTATTTAAAGACATGTTATGAGCTCTAGAAGTACCCTTTTTTTTGGAAAATAATTATCTAAAAGGTTTTTTACATTTTGTCGTGTGATTTCTCTAAAAAAAATTATTTCTATTTTCAAAACAAAATCTTTTGTAGGTAATGTTAGCATTGAAGAAGCTGTGAATTGGATCATTGATCATGAGGACGATCCCTTCATCGATCAAGCGCCTTCGGTAAATTTCTTCCTCCAAAATTCTTTCTTTTGAAGTTCGAGGGAGTGAACCCTAATTCGAACTTGGTCTAAAATAAAGTAACCAATTCAAGATGATACAAGTTAGCTTTTTTCCTTGCCATAACACGATTAAAATATCTGTAGTGTGTCTTATATCCTGTTTTTATTTTATTTATTTGTGTATTTCAGGTAACATTTGACATTGATATCGAATCTTCTTCGTCATTTATTCTTTAAGAAGAAATGAGCAGGAAAACCAAAAAGCTCATGTAATTATTCATCTTTCTAAATACTTAGTAACATTTTGATTATTTTGTTTTCGTAAAATTTAATCTCACAACTCACGTAGTATATATCCTAGCACTTTGTAATACGGCTTGACACAATTCGGTTCGATCCAATTGAATCAATATTTTTTTTTATTCAAAACATAAGACCTAAACTGAACAAACGACTTATTCAAAACTAACGAAACCAAATAAAGTTTGTATTAGACTTATATAAAAGCATTTAATTGTAGAATTATTGATAATATTCAATATTTTCTCTTTAGTCCTCAAATTCTTGGAAATCTACTTTTGTTCAGGGAAAGGGTGCAGAAGAACGAAGCTAAAAAAGAAAGGCAGCAAAAAGAGGAAAGGAGAAGGTAAATTCATTTTATCCAAATAAATAAATTGTTTCTTTAAAATGATCGATTTTATTTGTATCTAATTTATGAATTAAAATCATAATTACTTTACCTTAAATAATAATAATCATTTAAAAAATATTCCACAATACGTTCGTGTTCTAATTAATGTATTAGTTTTACATTATTCGCGTTGCACAAATGTATTGATATTGTAGGTTGGGTAAGCCATTCTTAAACTAGGTTAGTGCCGTCAACTATGATTAGGAATTTAGGTCATTGGCAAAACAACTTATGTCGCAATAAAACCCATCAAGTATTTCACATTTTTTCACATGTGAAGACAATTTTAATATATCTTAGTTATTGTGACAAAGTCGATTTCGGTCACACTCATTTTCAGACGCATTTCATTTGGATTGCTTTATGATTTTCAAAATCGAGTGTGTGTGACAAATCAAGTTAATCAAGTTAACTACACTAGGTAAAATGACCATTACAAGCTAAAATTATCAGAATTCAGTGTGATCCAATTTTTTTTTTGGACTGGGTTGACTAAATACACGTGTGCGAGCACATCTCGCATCTTTACCTTCCATACTAGAAATTTCATATTCTGATATGATAATAGTATGTCATATTTTGTTCAGAGTAATCATGAGTGTCTTGTATCAATAATTATTTGACATGTCAATAAATTTTTTTAAAGACTAAAATAAGAGATTACATCTAGAATTATTCATTTTTGGGTAAAGTGCAATTTGGCCCCTACAACTAGGTGAAATGGGCAATTTACACCGTAAATTTAGATAATGGACAATTTGGCCCCTACAACTAGGGTAAAGTGCAATATGACCCATACCGTCACATTTTTCGTTAAAAAATCACGTTTTTTTGACATGTTTTTTTTTTCTTCCTAAAAAGTCTCTGCCCTCTTCTCTTCACCCTCGCTTTCTTAAAATTGCTCTTAAAATTGGCTATGCCCTGTTTCGGCTTCGGAGTCAGAATCGAGGTCAGCTTCTTCGTCATCTTCTGGGTTCGAGGTTGAGTGCTCGGAGAGAGCTGGTTTTGGCGGTGGCGGATGTGGGTAGTTGATGCGGCGGCGGCGGTGGTGATCAGCGAAGAACTGGTTTTGGCGCCGGTTTGATCCTCAACATCTTCTGCTGCTGGCTTTTCATCAACGTCCTGAATTATGGAGTCCTCGGAGCTGCTCACTCTCTTGATATTTCATGGTGGTTCGTCGGATTAGGCTACTATTTTTACAGCGTCTGCGGCTGCTGTTCTTTGACTCGGAATGGTTTTTCATTTGAAGCATTTTCTGGGCTTTGGGAATTCGTCAAACTCTCTGTTGCTTCTGGGTTTATGCTCTGGTAAATGTTCTTCTACCTTTTTTTTTCTCTGAATTTTTTTTCTTAAAATTATTGACTTTGATAACGTGTACAAAAGAAGAGTCTTCACTGTCAAATTTTCTCGTCTGGTTCCCAAAATACATAAAGATGTAATTCATTTCTGACTGGTTTTTCAAGGGTAATGTTTGGACTGATTGCACTACTCGTCAATAAAATTACTAGGACGGGATATGATTCGATTCGATTGGTTCAGATTTGGTTACCCATAATCTCTGTCTCTTGATGCTCTTCTCTTTCAAAAAAAAAAAAAGAAAAAAAAATACAGAGAAATGAAAATAACACAGTTCACATTCATGGATGTTATCCTCCTTTCAACCTAATTGCTCAATACCTGATATTTTAAGCTCTTTTCCTTTTATGGTTTGGAAAATGGAAATTAAAAAAATTGAGAAAATGGATTCACTATAAATTTGGGATGTTAAACATTTGATGTCCCCTTCTTTAACTTTAACATGTTGATAAACAAAAAGCTGTAAATTCATGGAAAATCAAGTGATATGAGCGTGAAAGAGGTTCAAAAATCAGTTTTTAAAATCATTTATTTTGGCTTTTTGACCTAATATTGTAGGGTCCGATCTCGAAAGTAATGAAAGATCTCACTCCAAGCCGTACAAACGACTTTCATCGAATATGACTTGCCACATAATTTTATATGTATCTATGAGATCGATAATAAATTATGTTTACTCACTTTATACGTATCTCACTAAAAGAATTTGATGCACCAAACTTCAACAGAATTGATGGGTAAATTATAAAATTATGTGACTAATTTTGGCTATACAACATGAGATTATTTAGTTCTATATTAATTCATGTACCTTTGAGACCAACGCTCTCATCCACTTAAGCAATGAGTGACCACTTAGATCATGCAAAACCTGGCATGGCCTTTAACACAGTTTTTAGCTCAATTTACTTTGACCGATCTCCTTTCTCACTTTGTTTGCAACTGCCAACTCTCTCAGTCGAATAGATGTCTGAAAATCTCCAATTTCAGAGTAGAACGTCGAAGCTTGCAAGAGAATTTCGGGGTCATCAAGTTCGAGATCCATTACGCTTTGGCTACTCTCGCGCCCACGATTTTGTTTCCATGCACTCTGCAACTCCTCATCAGCAGGCTCAAATTCACAGAATCGCCATTTTTTGGTGTCTGTTGAAGCAATTCCTCAGCTTCTTCCAAAAAACAGGCTCGTCCTAGAAGATCGATCATGGATGAACAATGCTGCCGATCGGGACAGATTTTGTAATGATTTTTCATCAATTCGAACAAAAATCTTCCTTCTTCGACCAACCCGGAATGGTTGCACCCCTTCAATGCGCATAAGAATCTAAACAAATCAAACATCACTTCCTCTATTCCGCTGCAAAAGAACAAATGAGGTTCGATAAATCCAAAATCTCATCTCACCGATAGACAACATAAACATTCCGCACAACAGAATAAATAATCAAAACTCGTAAGCTCACACACATACGAAGTGATCAAAGAGGCTTAAAGCCCTAGAGAAAACAGGAAAACCGCAGATAAAAATTTGGCAGAAAGAAGAAATACAAATCAGAAATCGAATCAAGTTCGGGTTTCAACCCTTCGCAACTTCGGTCGACACTTCAACCCACTGGTCGACACTTCTCAGACTTAACGCCCTTGGGGATCGACACCTGTACACTCAGGTCGACACCCCGTGGCCTCTATTTTCAATTTGCACAAAGACTGGTTGACGCCCACACTCTCGGGTCGACCCTCTGCAAAACACCAGTTCGAAAAAATTTAAGCTAAGGGAATGAAGGCGTGGACAGTGTTGAATATCCCACATTGGAAAATTGAAAGAGAAAAGTCTTGTATAAATATTGAGGGGATTCCCTCAATCATTGAGCTAGCTTTTGGAATGAGTTCTACCCCTCGTATTCTTTCATGGTATCAGAGCCAATACGATGTGAGGACCTCACGCGCACTAACACGCTAGACGTGGAGGAAAAACCTACCACGCTAGACGTGTGGGCGGATGTTGAATATCCCACATTGGAAAATTGAAAGAGAAAAGTCTTGTATAAATATTGAGGGGATTCCCTCAATCCTTGAGCTAGCTTTTGGAATGAGTTCTACCCCTCGTATTCTTTCAGACAGACCAAGGTAAGAGCTTTTTGAAGGCATTTGAACTTGGAACCAACTTTTGTAAAACTCAAAACTCTTAACCAAATCATTCTGTAAAACACAGAATCCAGAAGAAAAACAATAATTTTAAGAAAAAATTCAGAGAAAAAGAAAGGTTGAAGAACATTTACCAGAGCATAAACCCAGAAGCAACAGAGAGTTTGACGAATTCCCAAAACCCAGAAAATGCTTCAAATGAAAAACCATTCCAAGTCAAAGAACAGCAGCCGCAGACGCGGTAAAAATAGTAGCCTAATCCGACGAACCACCATGAAATATCGAGAGAGAGAGCAGCTCCGAGGACTCGGAAATTCAGGACGTTGATGAAAAGCCAGCAGCAGAAGATGTTGAGGATCAAACCGCCAAAACCAGCTCTCTCCGAGCACTCAACCTCGAACCCAGAAGATGACGAAGAAGCTGACTTCGATTCTGACTCCGAAGCAGAAGCAGGGCATGGCCAATTTTAAGAGAGCGAGGGTGAAGAGAAGAGGGCGGGGCATTTTAGGAAAAAAAAAAAAAGAATACTTGTAAAAAACGTGATATTTTAACGGAAAATGTGACGGTAGGGGCCATATTGCACTTTACCCTAGTTGTAGGGGCCAAATTGCCTATTATCTAAGTTTACGGTGTAAATTGTCCATTTCACCTAGTTATAGGGGTCAAATTGCACTTTACCCTTCATTCTTTCGTACTCATGGCTAGGGGTGTGCAAACCGAACCGGAACCGGTGAATCGAACCGAAACCGGCGAATTAGGTTCGGTTTTCACCGGTTTTGAGCATAGGTTCGGTTCGAATCGGTTTCATTTTATAGGAACCGGTGAATTAGGTTCGGTTTTCGGTTTGGATCGGCCAAAACCGATCAAAACCGAACCGAACCGGACCTTAACTAAAAAACAAAAAAAAAAAATTCTTATGCTTATTTTGTGACTGAACTATAAAAAATTCTCATGTTTGATCAGGCAATAAAACAAAGCAGATAATACAAGTTGTTCAATACCTGGATGAGAGATTAAGAGAACTTGATGAAGAGAAAGAGGAACTAAGAAAATATCAGCAGCTTGACAGACAGCGGAAGTCTCTTGAGTACACCATATATGACAAAGAACTTCATGATGCTCGACAAAAACTAGTAGAGGTTTGCTTATCTGTAAAACTTGCAACTCTGGATACTGTTGCATTCTTATTATTACTGAATACTTTTTTTTTATTCTCATGGAATACTTGGTGCAGGTCCGTCATATAAAATTGTTGTTTTATAACAGTGATGAAGTGATGGTTTAGTTATGTTATTGTAATCAACTGTAAAATTCATGCCTCATCCTAGACGTGTTTAGGTGTAAAACGCTGAACTGCGATGAATGCCAATTGCCATTTTAAATTTACATTTTTTTTATTTTTTGAAAAATAGGTTGTAAAACCGAAACCGAACTGAAAATTTAGGTTCGGTTTAGGTTCGGTTTTGGTATGCTACAAAACCGGTTTCGGTTTTGTAAGTTCGAAACCGAAACCGATCGGTTCGGTTCGATTTCTCTCCAAAACCGAACCGAAACTGGTTTTGCACACCCCTACTCATGGCACCAAAATAGCAAACTTCAACAAAACATCCGACCAAATATCGAAAGCCCAACAATATCGATATCATCGTAGACTATAATAAATCTGCTACCTAACAAATCATCCAGAGTTTTTAGTCAAAAACTCCGAGAGGTTTTTCAGAGAGAATGAGGTGCGACAAACAGTGCTTTGATTGATGTTCCATCTGTCTGGACAATCAGAGAGAATGAGGTGCGTCGAACAGCCGTGCAAATTTGAGGTAGGGAGACCGGTGATCAAATCAGACGAAACTGGTAGGAGACGGCAAAGATAGGTCGTTCTGAAAAGAGGGGCGTCGCCGGTTGGCCATTAAAGGCTGGTTGGCAGTTCTCTGTGAGAAGAAAGAGGTTCTGACGGCATACTTCTTTGTGGGCAGCCAACTTGTGTTTTTCACAGCAGGCAATTGACCGTGGTTTTCTCTTCTTTGGCGTTCGGCAGATCAGAGCAAAGGCATTTTCCCCCGATGATCGAGCAGAAAAATCGGAACTTTTCGTCGGCCTTCAAGGAGCGGTCGCTTTGCTGATCTGAAGATGGCAAAGTCTTTTTTCTTCTTCTATGATGAAGAAGACAACGATGCAAGGGAAAAAAGTTTTCCCTTCTAATTTTTCAAAAATACAAATCTGAAAAGTTGTTCAATTCTAGGGAGAGCTCGATAAAATGTGAACTTAGGAGGAGAAAATTCAAAAGGATCGAAAAATTTTATTTTTGAAACGTCTGCATTTATCAAATTAGATTTTGTAGAACGTCCTCAAGAAGAAAACAACCGCCGCATTATGGTTAAAATTGGAGAAGCTCTGTATGAAAAAATTCTAACAAGTTAGTTTCATCTTAATCAATATCTTTACTCTCATTCATTGATAGAAGGTACTTTTATTGAAGAACATTAAATCTCATTCAAGAAAATAGTTTCGAATTTGGAGACTACGGGTATAAATATGAGAATGAAAATTTGGGGTTGATACTATCATTTTCTTTGTCTGCTTCATATAGTATTTTATGAAAAAGTATTCTATGTAAAAGTATTCTATGTAGTCGAGATACTATATCTATGTCAGAAGATTACGGTGCCTTGTTAACAAATAAGTGTTGGATCTAATTCTTAAGAAGAGAGACTCGTCGTTTAAGGTAGAACACAAGAAAAAAACAATGCAAGTGCATCCCTTACGAGTGCCGGAAATCGCAAAAGCAGTTCTGCATTCATCGCATCCCTTACGAGTGCCGAAAATCGCAAAAGCAGTTCTGCATTCATCAGTTCTGCATTCATCAGTTCTGCATTCATCGCATCCCTTACGAGTGCCGGAAATCGCAAAAGCAGTTCTGCATTCATCAGTTCTGCATTCATCAGTTCTGCATTCATCGCATCCCTTACGAGTGCCGGAAATCGCAAAAGCAGTTCTGCATTCATCGCATCCCCCGCTATTTCTTTACGAGTGCCGGAAATCGCAAAAGCAGTTCTGCATTCATCAGTTCTGCATTCATCAGTTCTGCATTCATCAGTTCTGCATTCATCAGTTCTGCATTCATCAGTTCTGCATTCATCAGTTCTGCATTCATCAGTTCTGCATTCATCGCATCCCCCGCTATTTCTTTACGAGTGCCGAAAATCGCAAAAGCAGTTCTGCATTCATCGCATCCCTTACGAGTGCCGAAAATCGCAAAAGCAGTTCTGCATTCATCGCATCCCTTACGAGTGCCGAAAATCGCAAAAGCAGTTCTGCATTCATCAGTTCTGCATTCATCAGTTCTGCATTCATCGCATCCCTTACGAGTGCCGAAAATCGCAAAAGCAGTTCTGCATTCATCGCATCCCCCGCTATTTCTTTACGAGTGCCGAAAATCGCAAAAGCAGTTCTGCATTCATCAGTTCTGCATTCATCGCATCCCTTACGAGTGCCGAAAATCGCAAAAGCAGTTCTGCATTCATCGCATCCCTTACGAGTGCCGAAAATCGCAAAAGCAGTTCTGCATTCATCGCATCCCCCACTATTTCTTTACGAGTGCCGGAAATCGCAAAAGCAGTTCTGCATTCATCAGTTCTGCATTCATCAGTTCTGCATTCATCGCATCCCTTACGAGTGCCGAAAATCGCAAAAGCAGTTCTGCATTCATCGCATCCCTTACGAGTGCCGAAAATCGCAAAAGCAGTTCTGCATTCATCAGTTCTGCATTCATCAGTTCTGCATTCATCAGTTCTGCATTCATCAGTTCTGCATTCATCAGTTCTGCATTCATCGCATCCCCCGTTATTTCTTTACGAGTGCCGGAAATCGCAAAAGCAGTTCTGCATTCATCGCATCCCTTACGAGTGCCGGAAATCGCAAAAGCAGTTCTGCATTCATCGCATCCCCCGCTATTTCTTTACGAGTGCCGGAAATCGCAAAAGCAGTTCTGCATTCATCAGTTCTGCATTCATCAGTTCTGCATTCATCAGTTCTGCATTCATCGCATCCCCCGCTATTTCTTTACGAGTGCCGGAAATCGCAAAAGCAGTTCTGCATTCATCAGTTCTGCATTCATCAGTTCTGCATTCATCAGTTCTGCATTCATCAGTTCTGCATTCATCGCATCCCTTACGAGTGCCGGAAATCGCAAAAGCAGTTCTGCATTCATCAGTTCTGCATTCATCGCATCCCTTACGAGTGCCGGAAATCGCAAGTGCTACTTTGGTCCGAGTGCCGTAAATTACAGAATAAATTAAGAAAGCTAATGAGAAGAGAAACAAACAATAACGTCCCGTAAAACTGTCATTGTAGAAGAGGACCATTGTAATAGAGATCTTCTAACTGTGTTTGAAGAAAATTCAAAGTCTTGGGTTATGTATTAAATGCGTTAGGTTGTTGATTTAAGTGAAGAGTCTTCTTCCTATTCAGATGCAATTAGTTATGACACAATGCTAAAGATATAATGATGTCGTGGAAGAGGATATGTGATCTCAACTTGGTATCATTTTGAGGTTGCTCTTTAGGGGTGTTTGTGGAAATAAATGTTATTTTATTGCTGAAGTCTTAGAATATATATTTCATGCATTGAAATTCATGTCAAAGTTGGTATTGTTAGAGTTTCATATTGACTCAGCATCTATTTGGTCGGACCAATTTGGCCACATTGTGAATCTCGTATTAGGATTCTTGTTTAATGTTATGAACACATCCTTGGTTTTCATGTTAAAGTTTTCTATATAAATATTATTGTTTTGTTTTATGCATTTTTCTTTTTGATTTTTCACAAAAACCATCAGACATTTGAAAAATTTTATCACCACAAGGGCCCGTCTTGCTAACGACCAAAAGTGCAAGGATAATTTTACTAAAAAAAATTGTTTAGGGTATCAGTTGTTCTTAACTCCTAAATACATGAGTCACATTGCATTTTACTGTAATTATTTTAATAATAAATGTAATTATTTTTTCCTTAAATTAGGAATATGGAACTAATAAAGGAAGAGAAAGAAGAAGAAAAAAGCTTAAGAGAAAAAATACCTCGAAAACTCGAACAAGATAAGGTTTTCTCAAAATTAATTCCATCTACATCTGAAATTGATTTGTAACATCTCTGGTTTCTGACAGCATTTGCTCGTCTTTTGTAAGCAGAAAGACGAAGTAAGGTCGAATTGCTAGATGAAAGACCGGAACCTATTAAATATCTGTTCACGGTAGACAAACACTTTAAATAACGACTTATCCAACTTTTTCAAGTAATATCACTCGATTTTATGTAAAGTATTTTTGTATAACAAATATTTTATCACGTATTAGAGCTGTAAAAATAAACTTCATTAAAAAGAATTTATTATATTTTTAAATTTGCAGAGTTCTTTGCCTCCTTCAACAATGTCCTCAAAAAAGGCTGAATGCATGAGAGAACTTCTAAAGTCTCTCAAGCAGAATTACAAGGTATCCTTTTTGTCCATTTTACTATTTATGTTATATTTTCGATAAGCTAAATACTATATTGCTTGTGAAAAAAGGACGATATCTATAAAGTCCGAAGACCCTTCCAAACCCTTTTGATCTATGTCGGGAACGTCTCGAAACATCCCGACGATGAAAAATTCCGAAAGATTCGACTAACCAATCCCATATTTCAGGTATGAAAGATGTTCCCTTTTCCATATTTTTCGATAAAACTAACACGGAATTTTTGGGACAAATTTCAGGAGAGGGTAGGGAGTTTGAAAGGAGGAATTGAGTTTCTTGAGGTTTGTGGGTTTGAGAGAAGAGAGGGAGGGTTTCTCTATCTTCCTCCACATAAAGTTGATGCAAATTCATTAAAATCTGCTGGATTTCTGTTGAACTCTGCCCTCTCAAACCTCTTCTTTGGAGTTCTATCACCTTGATTTTCACTTGCCTTTAATTTTTACCCTTTCAATTTCTTCTTTGTATGTGTAATGTAATGACAATTTTACTTCAATTGTTTCAATTTGTTTGCGTTCATAAATAATCAAGCGCGGGTTGAATCAAACCCATTCGAGTATTTAGATCGGGTCGTGAATCGTCCGAGTGAAACCAAAGTTCTCAGTTCTATTTTTCAAAAAGTGTTTGAAACCAAATCAAATCAATATTGTACACTAAGATTTTTATTTTTATTTTTTAATTTAAAGAAAGACAAATCATATCGACTAAACCAAATACTAAATTTAGACAAAATTGAGCAAAACAATTTTTTTTTTTTTTTTTTTTTTTTTTTTTTTTTTTTTTTTTTTTTTTTTTTTTTTTTTTTTTTTTTTTTTTTTTTTTTTTTTTTTTTTTTTTTTTTTTTTTTTTTTTTTTTTTTTTTTTTTTTTTTTTTTTTTTTTTTTTTTTTTTTTTTTTTTTTTTTTTTTTTTTTTTTTTTTTTTTTTTTTTTTTTTTTTTTTTTTTTTTTTTTTTTTTTTTTTTTTTTTTTTTTTTTTTTTTTTTTTTTTTTTTTTTTTTTTTTTTTTTTTTTTTTTTTTTTTTTTTTTTTTTTTTTTTTTTTTTTTTTTTTTTTTTTTTTTTTTTTTTTTTTTTTTTTTTTTTTTTTTTTTTTTTTTTTTTTTTTTTTTTTTTTTTTTTTTTTTTTTTTTTTTTTTTTTTTTTTTTTTTTTTTTTTTTTTTTTTTTTTTTTTTTTTTTTTTTTTTTTTTTTTTTTTTTTTTTTTTTTTTTTTTTTTTTTTTTTTTTTTTTTTTTTTTTTTTTTTTTTTTTTTTTTTTTTTTTTTTTTTTTTTTTTTTTTTTTTTTTTTTTTTTTTTTTTTTTTTTTTTTTTTTTTTTTTTTTTTTTTTTTTTTTTTTTTTTTTTTTTTTTTTTTTTTTTTTTTTTTTTTTTTTTTTTTTTTTTTTTTTTTTTTTTTTTTTTTTTTTTTTTTTTTTTTTTTTTTTTTTTTTTTTTTTTTTTTTTTTTTTTTTTTTTTTTTTTTTTTTTTTTTTTTTTTTTTTTTTTTTTTTTTTTTTTTTTTTTTTTTTTTTTTTTTTTTTTTTTTTTTTTTTTTTTTTTTTTTTTTTTTTTTTTTTTTTTTTTTTTTTTTTTTTTTTTTTTTTTTTTTTTTTTTTTTTTTTTTTTTTTTTTTTTTTTTTTTTTTTTTTTTTTTTTTTTTTTTTTTTTTTTTTTTTTTTTTTTTTTTTTTTTTTTTTTTTTTTTTTTTTTTTTTTTTTTTTTTTTTTTTTTTTTTTTTTTTTTTTTTTTTTTTTTTTTTTTTTTTTTTTTTTTTTTTTTTTTTTTTTTTTTTTTTTTTTTTTTTTTTTTTTTTTTTTTTTTTTTTTTTTTTTTTTTTTTTTTTTTTTTTTTTTTTTTTTTTTTTTTTTTTTTTTTTTTTTTTTTTTTTTTTTTTTTTTTTTTTTTTTTTTTTTTTTTTTTTTTTTTTTTTTTTTTTTTTTTTTTTTTTTTTTTTTTTTTTTTTTTTTTTTTTTTTTTTTTTTTTTTTTTTTTTTTTTTTTTTTTTTTTTTTTTTTTTTTTTTTTTTTTTTTTTTTTTTTTTTTTTTTTTTTTTTTTTTTTTTTTTTTTTTTTTTTTTTTTTTTTTTTTTTTTTTTTTTTTTTTTTTTTTTTTTTTTTTTTTTTTTTTTTTTTTTTTTTTTTTTTTTTTTTTTTTTTTTTTTTTTTTTTTTTTTTTTTTTTTTTTTTTTTTTTTTTTTTTTTTTTTTTTTTTTTTTTTTTTTTTTTTTTTTTTTTTTTTTTTTTTTATTTATTATTTTAGGGTTTTTGAGTGGAGATTTATCTTTTGCTGTTTTGAATCTGTGATTGACAACACCTCTCTGGTCATTTTACTAAATTGTTCTCTTTATCGGGAAGTGCATTGTGATTGGCAACACTTTGATACGTTCCACTCTTTTCCATGGGGTATGAAATAAATCATCTATCAATATTTTCTTGGAGCGCTATACTTTGTGTTTTCATTTAGTCTTTGTTACACTTCATTGATGTATTGTAGATGAGAGACATTCACATGAGTTCTTCTATGGAAAATATTTGGACCTTAGAACTTTGTTTTTCTTTCTCTATTTTCCTTTTATGTATCAACGAAGGCATTTTAGAAATCAGTTGCTGCAATTTGTCCCCTGCCAGCCTTTGTTAGGAGATGTACTCATGGTGTCATTGTTATTCTTGAGTGCTTGAGTTGGATTAGTAAGAATTTCTCTCTATGCCATTGTACGGCATCGTTACTCTTGACTTGAAGATTTTTTTTACTTTTAGTGATGTTTTTTTTTTTTTTTTTTTTTTTTTTTTTTTTTTTTTTTTTATTTATTATTTTTAGGGTTTTTGAGTGGAGATTTATCTTTTGCTGTTTTGAATCTGTGATTGACAACACCTCTCTGGTCATTTTACTAAATTGTTCTCTTTATCGGGAAGTGCATTGTGATTGGCAACACTTTGATACGTTCCACTCTTTTCCATGGGGTATGAAATAAATCATCTATCAATATTTTCTTGGAGCGCTATACTTTGTGTTTTCATTTAGTCTTTGTTACACTTCATTGATGTATTGTAGATGAGAGACATTCACATGAGTTCTTCTATGGAAAATATTTGGACCTTAGAACTTTGTTTTTCTTTCTCTATTTTCCTTTTATGTATCAACGAAGGCATTTTAGAAATCAGTTGCTGCAATTTGTCCCCTGCCAGCCTTTGTTAGGAGATGTACTCATGGTGTCATTGTTATTCTTGAGTGCTTGAGTTGGATTAGTAAGAATTTCTCTCAATGCCATTGTTATTGCATCAAGAATTTCTCTCTATGCCATTGTACGGCATCGTTACTCTTGACTTGAAGATTTTTTTTACTTTTAGTGATGTTTTTTTTTTTTCATTTTTTTTTTGGGTGAAAGGAGAAGTAATGGTCAATCTTGTGACATATTTATAATATGCTCATTCCTATCTTTGAGTGTTCCAGATTTTCCTATTAATGTTCGAGTCGTGCACTTTCCAGGCAGAGGGATGATGACAAATGGGAACATGATCTTTACGAGGATAATGAATCCCAAGCTTCAAGTATGGGTTAGTTCTGATAGTAATACAAGTAACTTAAACTTTGTTTTTATTTTGGATTTGTCACCTTTATGAAGTTATGATTGTACCAATGGCTTTTGAAGATCGCAAAGTTGGTGCTCGTGATCTTCGTTTGAAGTTGCAGAAGAAAAATCTCCATGCACCTCAAAGTGGAAAGAGCACTGTGTCAGGGGTGCGGGATCTGCGAGAAAAGTTGTCTGGCCCTATATATTCAGTAACTGTGAATAATAATCCTCCAAAACCGAAATTAGAAGCTGCTAAATCAACCAAGAAAAATGAAACTGTAGACAACTAAGTATCATATTTTAACATTACAATAATAAATATTGATTATAAATTTAATGTATAAAAAGATATAACATATTTATATAAAATAATTTTATTATGTATGATTGACTCGTTATGCTATGCTCGTTAGGCTGGCTCGGCAACATCTTCAATCTTTATAAAAAACTCTCAACTCTCTCTTTTCATATTGAAGATGTTGGACCTTGTGGAGCATTCATCAAGCCTCGCCCTTTTTGAGGGTTCGGGCTTCGGTCTCCACTCTATTGAAGAAGAAGAAGGAGAAAATTCATCCTTCCCGGCCTTGTCACCTCTGAAGTAGAGTTATATTTGGTAATGCCATGGTTCAATAACTCCGTGGTCTTACTGCTGTTGTCCAACGTGATTATGAATTCATCTCAAACCAGACATTTGGAACAGCTGGGGAGATAGTAGAGGTTGGACAGGGAGTTGATAGTTTCAAACCCGGCGACAAAGTAGTGACATTTCTGGATCACGTTGTAAGCATTGAACACGTTAATTATTTTCCAATATTTATCGTCTTTTACATTATAGAAAGACCATTTCTGTTATTAAACAAGATTAGGATGATTGTTTTATGTCAATGTCTGAGAAATGTGTTCTATTGGAGCGACAATGGTAGGTTTTGGTTTTGGTAGAATGCAGGTGGACTAGCTGAATATGCTGCAGCCAAGGTGAGTTCGACCATACCCCGTCTACTGGAAGTCTCAGCAGCCGAAGGTTCAAGCTTACCTGTGGCAGGTCCAACAGCTCACCAAGCTCTTACCCAAGTCGCCGGAATCAACCTCGACGGAAGTGGCCCCCCAAAAAAACATTCTCGTCACTGCTGCCTCAGGCGCGGTCGGACACTTTGCCGTACAGCTGCCAAAACTAGGAAGCACCCACGTGATTGCCACCTGCGGTGCTCGAAACATAGACTTCGTCAAAAGCTTAGGAGCAGACGAGAGGTTCTGGACTACAAAACTCTAGAGGGGCCAGCTCTCAGCAGCCCGTCTGGCCGGAAATACGACGCCGTGGTTCATTGCACGACTGACATTCCATGGTCGACTTTCGAGCCGAATTTGAGCCCAACCGGAAATGTGATAGACTTGACTCCGGCCCGGTTGCTATGTGGACGTTTGCAAAGAGAAAACTTACCATGTCGAAGAAACAGCTGGTGCCATTGCTGTTGAGTGCAAAGAAAGAGAATCTGAGCTGTGTTGTTGATTTGGTGAAAGAGGGGAAGATTAAGGCAGTGATTGACTCGAAGCATCCTCTGAGCAAGGCGGAAGAGGCTTGGGCAACGAGCATTGATGGGCATGCGACAGGAAAGGTCGTAGTTGAGGCATAGTTTTGTAGAGGTGTCCCTACGTATACTCCCACTGCAACTGCTGATATGCAGTTGTGTTTATTTATGATGCAAGAATTTGGTCCCTTTTTATGTAGTATTCGTTTGAATAAATTAAAAACTGAACTCCTGTCGTTGAATTAACCTTAAAAAAATATATGAAATAATAGTTAATGTTGTTATTATATACTAAAAGATGGAATGGTGGGTCGCTGTATACTCCAACACTGTAGCAGCAAAGCAGTTTGTCAGACTGCAAAGCCGCCCAAATATTACAAATACAGGAACCATGAAAAAAAAATAAAAAAAAAAGCAGTTCTGCATTCATCGCATCCTTACGAGTGCCGAAAATCGCAAAAGCAGTTCTGCATTCATCGCATCCCTTACGAGTGCCGGAAATCGCAAAAGCAGTTCTGCATCATCGCATCCCCCGCTATTTCTTTACGAGTGCGGAAATCGCAAAAGCAGTTCTGCATTCATCAGTTCTGCATTCATCGCATCCCTTACGAGTGCCGAAAATCGCAAAAGCAGTTTGCATTCATCGCATCCCTTACGAGTGCCGGAAATCGCAAAAGCAGTTCTGCATTCATCGCATCCCTTACGAGTGCCGAAAATCGCAAAAGCAGTCTGCATTCATCGCATCCCTTACGAGTGCCGGAAATCGCAAAAGCAGTTCTGCATTCATCAGTTCTGCATTCATCGCATCCTTACGAGTGCCGGAAATCGCAAAAGCAGTTCTGCATTCATCGCATCCCTTACGAGTGCCGAAAATCGCAAAAGCAGTTCTGCATCATCGCATCCCCCGCTATTTCTTTACGAGTGCGGAAATCGCAAAAGCAGTTCTGCATTCATCAGTTCTGCATTCATCAGTTCTGCATTCATCGCATCCCCCGCTATTTCTTTACGAGTGCCGGAAATCGCAAAAGCAGTTCTGCATTCATCGCATCCCCCGCTATTTCTTTACGAGTGCCGGAAATCGCAAAAGCAGTTCTGCATTCATCGCATCCCTTACGAGTGCCGGAAATCGCAAAAGCAGTTCTGCATTCATCGCATCCCCCGCTATTTCTTTAC